>OZ014441.1:10009436-10110719 GCA_963966035.1 Acleris laterana | reverse complement strand
GTTACATGACACCCCTTACGTGAATACCAACTCAACGATACTTCGCACTTTAATGTCTGTCAAGACGATTAGCCTACAGGAGATCACAAAGAACCCTGGATACCGGACTACCCAAACATATTTGGCTACACTGTTGCTCAGCAAAATGGTAGCAAAGACGAAAACGGTGTGGACCCATTTGAGGAACTATATTTGTAACAGTTGGGATATACCTAAAAAATTTGCTCTCTTTTATATTTTTATTTGAAACAGTAGCCTTCTTTATGGACCTAATTGAAAACATTTCATGATTAAGTGTTATTATTATTTACATATTTTATTCAATAAAAGTAACTTCGCCTACTTACTACGAAAAATAATAATTAATACAGTACTTCCTGCGTGACCCTTGTTTCTAAGGTAGATTTGCTGAACACAATCACATAAAGTTTATTAATAAGAGATTCCATACTTCCAATCATGAGTTTCTATAATAAATGTTGGTGCCGTCGTGATAAACCTCTTAATTATTCACATTTATCACACATAACTTAAAACAGACATGGTCTCATTAATATACTAATTTAATAGTAAGGATATAGTAGTCTATTTGTAAACAAATCAATTTTACATGACAAAAGGCTGTCCTCGAACATAGGTGTGTCAGATAGCTCCCTACACTGTACTAATAAGGTAAAATATTGGAGAGGTTTTATGTTTGACATTTAGCGGTAGATGAAGGTAATTTCTTAATTTTGATATAATTAACTCATTATAAAATATTTTTTATATCTAACTGCAGTGATTGATTCGAGAAGCCTATATTTCCAAATGGTTTTACCTAACTTTCAAATATTGTCAAAATCAGATGTATCCCGATTATTTCTATTTATTATAGGGATTGCTGATGTAAATTTATTTTTTGGTAGATAAACAAATGTGTAAGGTCGCCGTCAATAGAACTTGTGAACGATGTAAACAAATTAGTAATGTTTGACACATAACCTCAAATATTCACCATGCGTGTTTTTATTAAAAAATAACGTATAATGAGTTGTTATTTCATCTTTAAATATGAAAATAATGATCTAGTGTATAAATCATTGCAAAAACCTCACTTGTTCTTTAAAAGTAGGTGATTATCGAGTAATCGAGTTGGTTCGTTTGGTTTTGTTTACACTTTTTGCAAGTTCTAGTGACGGCGACTTTAACAATACAAGGCTGAGCGTAGAAGACAAACGAAGTAAAACTTAATAAGAAAATTAAATTAATTAATAATAACCTGTGAGTTGAGGTGCATAGTTCCGCGAGGCAGCCCCAAGCCGGGGTTCATCAGCGGCGAGGCGTACGGGGACAGAGGCCGCGACCCCCCGGGAGACGATACACTGCGCGAGCGAGCCTGTACGTTGTCAAATAAAAACCTCAAGCACAAACTATTTTGTAACTAGCGACTTACTTAGAATTATTTATCCACACCTTATGGTTCACATAGTCTGAAACTGCAGAATTTACTAACATACCTACATAAGCAAGCACATACATGTATACAGGGTGTTCGGCACATGGACCGTCAATTTTTTTTGGGATATTGTTGGGGTTATTTGTTATCTTTTCGCCCTTGGACTTAGGGTCATAAGAGTCACGGTTTTGGAGATATGATTTATTAAATTTTTTTTTTCAAATTTTCCGAAATTCCTCCTTTAAACGTTCATAACTTTTTTATTAATGCGTGTTACAGAAAAATATGTTGTATTTAAAACTTGTTAATACATGCTAGTTCAAATACTAATAGTCTTTATTCTAATTGATACGTCTCAAAGGGACGTACGAGGTTTTTTATTTCACAAATTTACTGTTTGTGTGAAAAAAATCCAACTTCAAAATTCAATTATTAAAAACCTAAATACAATTTTAAGGTTTATTTTGTTTTAAAAACTTCTCTAGCTAATTACCTTTCTAACGATGTGCTACACATTAGTAAAAAGTAAACGGGAATATCCACATTTTCAAAGAAAAGTTAGAGGGCACCGAGATAACTCGTTACCTAACTGGTGGATAGGCAGAATTGGCCCGATTCCTTGGCCCGCAAGATCTCCAGACCTAGCGCCTTATTTGTTAAATAAAACTTCGCTTCAGTACTTGTAAAGTATTGAAATGAAGTTTTATTTCAAAAATACTTGAGAAATTGCGTAGGCACTTCCGTTACATAAACTAGTTCTTTTGCCCGTCCCCAGACAAAAGTCTAAGGGCGCTAGGTCTAGAGATCTTGCGGGCCAAGATATCGGGCCACTTCTGCCTATCCACCAGTTAGGTAACGAGTTATCTCGGTGCCCTCTAACTTTTCTTTGAAAATGTGGATATTCCCGTTTACTTTTTACTAATGTGTAGCACATCGTTAGAAAGGTAATTAGCTAGAGAAGTTTTTAAAACAAAATAAACCTTAAAATTTTATTTAGGTTTTTAATAATTGAATTTTGAAGTTGGATTTTTTTCACACAAATAGTAAATTTGTGAAATAAAAAACCTCGTACGTCCCTTTGAGACTATCAATTAGAATAAAGACTATTAGTATTTGAACTAGCATGTATTAACAAGTTTTAAATACAACATATTTTTCTGTAACACGCATTAATAAAAAAGTTACGAACGTTTAAAGGAGGAATTTCGGAAAATTTGAAAAAAAACCTTTAACAAATCATATCTCCAAAACCGTGACCCTTATGACCCTAAGTCCAAGGGCGAAAAGATAACAAATAACCCCAACAATATCCCAAAAAAAATTGACCGTCCATGTGCCGAACACCCTGTATATTATAATAACGAAACCGCGTTTCCCTTGATCACGCCATAACACAAGAATGGTTCGACCGATTTCAATAATGATTATTTTGTTCGTATAATTATCAGGACAGTTTGTATGAAAGAAAATAACACCCAGTTACATTATAACAAACAATGTGGTTTATATACACATATGACTGGTCTCAAAAGAAAAGGAGATGTGAGGCAATACATATTTTAAATGAATACATACACTCAATGCTTCATTAAACTGCCGTTCCTCTTCCATTTCCAATGAAGATTCACTCTCTGATAGATGCCGGCACAGGGCTTCACGGCGCTCCACCTATTACGAAGAAAAGAAGATTATTATTCCATACTTTTTGCTATTTATAAATCATAATGTATGCATAGAGAGGAGGAACTATCTATTTAAATTAAGGTTTGTCATGTCATGTCATGCTATTACAAAGACAATGTAGCTGCGTTACACACTGTAAGGTATTTATTTTATACAGGGTTATAGGTTAAGTCGACCTAGATCCTGTAAGGAGGCATAGTAGAGCTCATTTGGAGCAAATTAGGTCATGTAGGACCCTGGCCGAAAATTATTAGTTTCTGAGACATTTATAATTTTAATCAGAATCTGGTGATTTTTCCTTTTTGTCCATGAGCAAAATCTTAAAGAGGGAAAAATGCGACTGAGTAAAATCAGGAATTGGGAAAAACGCTACGCGGAATTATAGAGCTTGGGAACCAGATCGATACACTCAACTCACTTGAAATAGGAAACCAAGTGGCTCAAAAAAAAATTGGGAAAAATACGGCCGAATATAATCAAGAATGGGGCAAACGGGCAAAATACGAGTGGAAAAATTGTATACGGAATTACCTATCACGTTTGGCGAACAGATCTAGCTACTCATCTCACTAATATTATAAAGGCGAAAGATTCTATGTTTGTTTGTTACTCCTTCACGCTGCCACAGCTGGACGGAATTGGATGGAATTTGAAATGAAAATGGCTTATAGCCTGGATTAAAACGCGGGCAAGTTTTATCCAGGAAAAATTAAATGTTCTCGATGGAACAACGATAATCAAAATCCAACGCAACATGGGATAGCCGAATAACTAATTTTACGCGGACGAAGTCTCGGGCAGAAGCTAGTTATAAATATGATCTATACCATGTTTTAATTCATACATAAATCTATGAATAATATAGATAGATTACCGAGACTAAATTATGAAGTCGGACTCGTGTACCGTGGGTTGCGTGCCTTACTATAATCACACAATTTCTCACTTGTTTACCGTTTTGACCAAAGAACAAAAACAAAAAACATTGAAATCGAACTTTTCTTGGATGGTGTACAGTCCGCATCTACAGCAGTTGGTTACTTATTTCTTTATCGCATTAACACATTTGACAAGCTTGTTTGACATTGATTGATTGATTACGTGACTGTAGAGCGACCAGGTACTAAGTTTGAACCTACTTTTCACGTTTATTTTTTATTATTTGTTATGAAATCCGCCGTAATATCACATATTCTGTAAAAAAGAAGTACATCCTGTACTGTCTGTCGCCTTTGGTACCCTTTGGGTCGTATTGATATCACCAACGCAACCAAATAAGAACCTTAGGTCAGGTTTAAAATGCGGGGAAGCAGAATACAACTTTCATTTAATATTATTAGAAAACAAGTTACATGTAATCCAAAAATCCCTGTTGCATGAAGATCGCTAACATTTTACATTTACTATTTTAGTAGTTTATGCAATAGTTGTATAAGAGAGGTCAAAAAATATGAGTGGCGTGTGTTACGATGTGAGCCGAAGGCGAACATCGTAAAGGTAAGCGCCACGAGTATTTTTTGACTTAGTTATACACCGTTGCATACAATACTTTTTCTACGACTAGGTTTCAAATGAAATGCAAAACTAAGCGAAAAAACTTACAAAAGAACGAACGAAGTAAAGAACAACAAACGAGCGGGAAACAAGAAAATGACAAAATATGTGTCTATGGTTTACTTTGTTTTTAAATTGACGGAATGGAAAATAGAATTATTTACAATTCCAAAACATTTTAATTTGACCAATCAGAATACTTCACCAAATTACATCCACCAATCACAATACACATCGACTGTCAAACGGAACGATAGGTTCTTTTAGGTACGTGTTTCTCTTTAATTTAAATCTTTTAAAAAAACTTTGTATTTCGTATCAACCAACCAGAATACAGCTATTTTAAAATCGACCAATCAGGTAACTGAAATCATTTCTCAAAACATTAGGTGATTTATAGTACCTATTTCACAATCGTTAAAATATGATTAAATCGATTGTGCAACGCTAAGCTTTGGCAGCTGGCCGTATTGTTTTATCTCAAAAACGCACAAGTGCTGTTTTGGGGCATAGACAAGATAGTCTTTTCTCTGGATTATTCTGCGGATATATTATGTTTGTTCTTATATTAGTGCTCGTGACTATATAAATGACAGATAAAAGTACAGGAGTAGGAAAATTTATTTATTTAGATTTTTGAGTTCATAACGACACCGATATCACGAATCTGACTAACACGAGCAAGCTCTTTATTACAAAGTTTATAGCAGAAATTGATATCAGTCGTTTTCCTACTAAAACTGATAATAGAACATTTGTCAGGGTTTATGAATAAATTATTTGAAGAACAATACGTCACAAAGTTATCCAAGTCGTTTTGAAGCATATTACAATCGTCTAAATTTCGCATTAAGTAGCTAAAAATCTTTAAATCTACCTTAAAAATCTTTGCGTCATCGGCGTATAAGAGCAAATTTGAGTACTATGTGGCCTATTATAAATAATAAAGTTAGCTTGCGTGAATAAACTACAGTAGAAACAAAGATGAACCAGTACTCGTAATACCCATAAATTCACTTCGTTTTTGATCAACCTTTGTCAAAAAAATCATTTTTCTGAGAAATACCTCTTGCTGCAATTTTCTTTGTAGGCGAATGTTCTCCTCCCGAATATGTTTCTCCTCTAAGGCAAAGCGATGCATCTTCTCCTTGTTTTCATTTTGAGACACAGCCAATTGATTCCTACAGATAACAAAGATAACTTGTAATCCACATGAATACCAATAATAAATACATTATCCCTATAATGAAACAAGCAGCTGCAAGTAAACATTTATCTTTATCAGTAATTCACAGTAAGAGGTATTAAACTTAATTAAATGTGTTATCTCAAATGTTCTTTAGATAACATCAATTTATCAATATCAACATAATGAAGAATAACTTTTTTGTAAAATTTGCTCCTATTTTAATAAACATTTAAAATAACATCTATGTAAATACAGGCACTAATACAGATAACATAATTTTGAGTAAATGATGTCATAAGTACCTTAACTTTACAACCTCTGAGCGCAATGTCTGGATATGATTGCTTAAATTTGAAGCAGTATCACCATTACTGATGTCCCTGGCAAAAAGAAAATAATCAAGAAAAACTATAAAACACACAATCTTTACCCCAAGTCAGAATATTACTACAAGGGGTAAATCCAGTCATGGGGCGGTTACCTATCTGAAACACTAAAAATGTTAGTCCGAATTTCGTTTCGACAAAAACTATTCGACAAATTTTGTTTTTTTTTTACGATTAGGAATTTATTGTGTCGGGTTTTTGATCATTCGACAAATTATATGTTTCCCTAAATTTCATTTGTCCGAAGTATTAGTTAGTTGACTTTTTTTTATTTGTAAGATGTAACGATCCGGATTTTTAACTATTCGGCTTTTCTGAAATGGAATTTATAATGTTTGGCATATTATACATATAACATGTTTTATGCAAAATGAAATAAAGCAAGCATGTTTTTTTAAGAATTAAAAAAAAATTTACCTCATCGCCTTAGCCTTCTAACCTACCCTATCCGAGTCGCTTCTGCCCAGACCCGTGTTGTAACAACAACAACAATGAAATTCGGACAATGATTTTTAGTATTTGAGATGGGTACCGCATGGGGCATATTACATGTAGCGTGCCAGCGGAAAACTGGTGACGACCCGTTTAACTTCTTTAGTAACTAGCTAGCAGACACCCCATTTTATAAAATGGTAGAATAGTTTAAAAGCCAGAGCAGTACATCCGATTTTTGACCCTTGAAGTTTTTAATTGAGTAAGTAAATAAAAAAGCCGGCCTTGAGTCGGACTCGTACCCGAAGGGTTCCGTATCGTTCTTCTATTTTTAATGTAGCATCTATAGAAATACACACTATGAAAATTTTAACTGTCTACTTTTTACGGTTCATGAGATATAGCCCGCTGACAAATAGACAGACGGACAGTGGAGGCTTAGTAATAGGGTCCCATTGGTACCCTTTCGGTATGGAACCGTAAAAAGCTTGCCATTGCCTTAAATATAAAACTATCATACAAGGGGGAACTCTAGGCCCTAGTCACCCTAATTAAAACTTAAAATAAAAAAATGGTTCTTGCAAATAATTTGCATGAAAATGTTTATTACCTAGGGCTGGCAGGATCAGAGACTGGCTGGTCGAGGCGGATCTGAAGGGAACGTTTCTCTGCCTCCAGCTTGTCCATGCGTTTCCACAGCCTGTTCACCAAAGCCTCCTGCTCTTGCTCTAATGTGTTCTCCAGTTCCACCTAAAATGTATCAAACATAAAAAGTTAACATAAAAAAAGTTTTCACCAAAATGTTATTTTTGGGATGTAATAAATATATTGTATTGCGTCGTTTGTTTACATTATGTTTGAATGGCGTTCGTCAATTATCATTATAAAACAGATCACAGATAACAAAATAATGTACTTTTAAATAACTCCGCCATTTTTGCGCAGTAAGTAAGTTTGTTTGGAGAGGATAATTTCATTTAATAAATTATCTTAAATAACAATAACACTGTGCAAGCAGTTATTTTTTTGGTGTATCCTAATTGTATTTTGATCAAATGATATCTCATTTAGATACTTTTTGTAATATAGTAAAAAACATGGGTCAATACATAAATTAATAAAGGTCAAACAGAGTGACAACCCTAACACATTTTTTTTTTAATTTCATTCCTTCCTGAAGCCGCGATAGTGGTAGGTGGTTTTTTTATCAGTGATAACTGATAAACCTTGTTAAGAACTACAAATTGGGAAACATGGGCTCAAATATGCCTTATCAAACTATACAGGGTGGAAAGTTGAGATGGGGTAGTAAGGGCAGCTACTAAATCCCTTGCAACTACGCGAAAATGCTTTTAGAAGAGCTTTACTAACTTTTTAAGTGATGACAATCAACATTCACAGATTTTTGATAGAATGTACAGTCAGCGATAAAATCAACAGATCTGAGTTTTTTTTTTTAATGCTAATTAATCCCATTTCTATCAAAGATTAAAATACTCTTGGTTAGAGTACAAGAACACCCACAAATCAAAGACAACTTTTCCATACTGTTTGTAGGGTAATTACGAAGTGAAACTTGCGCATGTTGTTTTTTATGCTTATAAGTCCTTTATGCTTAAAAATAATCAAACAGTATCTAGACACCTAAAGGCCACTGGCACCAAAAAATTATAACAGTTTTAGTAAACGTCAGATTCATACGAAAACTGTAATTTTAACTCAAGGTAGTGTTTTAATTAGGGCATGCAATATCGCAAGGTTTTCAATCCCGGTATTGAGTTTCGATATTGAAATTCCAATACCGGAATACCGGTATTAATTCCGGGATTGGGTTTTTTATTATTTCAGCTTATAAAATGCCCCACGCATGCTGATTTTGAATAGGTAAATAAAAACAAAACAACATTTGCCATTCGTGTTTTTAATAAAATATAAAAAATAGGCTTTTAATCACAGTTTCAATTACTCCTCGTTTTCTTATATGATACGATCGACGGCACGAAGAAAGTGGTTCCATATTTTTGTAGCTGTTCTTTTGTTAGCGAACTCTGTGTATTGCATCTCTTCTTTCTTTTTTGAAGTAGACCTAAAAAGTATATTTTATAAATATCATTTCGTTTAAAAAAACATTTTACTTGTGAAATATTATGGTGGAATATAAAATATATCTTTGCTTCTATCCTATGACGCTACTTGTATGGTTTAGAAAAGTTTTATTGGTAAAATGTAACAGATTTGATTGATACTAGGGCCAATTTAGCGCAGCGGTCTTAAGTAGTTTTATTTTTATTTTAGCCTAAAATTATAATCGTCAAACTCAATTTTGACAGGTCTAAAACGTATGTTGTTATCCGGGAATTCCTTCGAAAACATTTTGTTCCGAATTACGGAATAAGTACTGCATAAGTTTTAGATCTGTTAAAATTGAGTTTGACGATTATAATTTTAGGTTAAAATTAAAGAACGCTGCGCCGAATTGGCCCCACTTGTAGGCAAATTTATGAGAAAATTAAGAAAAATGCGAGCTATCCTAATAATCTGCCACCACTGAACATCTTAATATGATGCAAAATTAGTTATAATAGTACTTACATTGTTCCCACCCCGCGTCGCTTGCGTCTACACTACACACTACACGTGCGTCGTGCACTAACACTCCCGATAACGATATTTGAGCGACTGCGCAGGGTTGCAGGGTGAACCTGTGAGTTTGCATACCTTATCCGAGTGACAAAGACAGGCATAGACGGACAATACAGAGAGAATGAGAGAGGTAAATACAGGAAGGTTCTCGGGTACAACACATTCCTTTGTCTAACAACTAATTTTTTACCTGCTCGAGGTCTCAAATGGCAAGTATGGCAACGCAAAAGCTTATTTTAAATAAAACAAAGATACATTTTTGTCTTCTATCAATCCCGGAATTACGATATTGAAACGCTCAATCCCGGAATTGAAATATCGGAAAAAATCGTCCGAGATCCCGGAATTACGAGATTCCGGAATACCGGGATGCATGCCCTAGTTTTAATCCAGTATTCAATTTTTGGTGCAAGTCCCCCAAGAGAATGACGATAACATGTCTTGAGGAATGTTGCTTTAACAAATCTGTATCATATAATAAGAAAAAAACAAATTTATGTAAAAAAAAGAAGTTGTAAATACCTAATACAACAATTTCATGACAAGGTCAAGTAGTTATTTTTTTTTTTAACAAAATGTGTTTGAAAAGGATACCTGGGTGTTTTACTTGTGCATTTTAAATACATCTTGATTAATTAATACTATAAACAGGAGAGGGATTTTGTTTGCATCCAATCAAACACTGCCCCAGGAATGGTAAAAGAGGACAGGGGAGACAGGTATATAGGTGGGAAGACGACTTTCCAGAAGGTTGGCGTCAGAAGGCAGAAAATAGACACCAACTGGCGGAATCCTCTGTCTAAGGACAACCTGATAATGAATGCTAAAGTTGATTTTATTGATAACATTTGATGTAATTATTATTTATGTTAAATGTAAGTACTGTAAGTACTGTATTATTACTAATGAACAGGTAAAGCTAAGATTAAACTCCCCTCGAGCTTTACCTAACTCATTATGACTTTATTTAACTATAATACCTCATACAATGTTCTTTACTTGTGTTATATTATAATAAAATTAATAGAATGAAGTTAGGATACCTATTGTAACAGATTGAATTGATTTAAAAATAAGTATATGTAATTCAACTTTAACGCAAAATCTAGTACCTAGTTAGAACTTTCTTAATGCCCTGGAAAAGGCAAATGGTTATACAGGCCACACAATGGTAAGTGGGCTCTATGGTTCACAGACATTTTCAATTCCAAGTGTGCCTTAAGACTGTGTGTGTGTATTTTTTACATTTATGTTTTTGGTTTCATGATTTGCCAGAGATATGGACAGCAGTTTATTCAGTATAAAAAGAACAGATCAAGTTCGAAACACCATCCTGCGCTCCAAATGGCCATGTAGGCAAAAAGTCTGCCCACGAGCTTGACATGTCTGCCATATGCACCCACAGAGGGGGACTGTGGTGGGTCCCCAGGACGACAGAGACGGTGAGGTAAACCCAAGTGGCTTTCCTAAGATTGGCACGAGGTTGCAATGGACAAGGAGTTATGGGCACAACAATAAAAATCATAATATTTTTGGTTGGATAACACATACCTTTTCCCTGCGAAGTCTCTCCAGATTGGTTTGTTTTGCAAGAGTCTCAGCTTCAAGTTTTTCTATCTTCCGCATTAGTTTGTTCACCAAGCATTCCTGTTCTTGCTCTAAGGTCTGTTCAAGGCGACATTTTTCTTGACGCAACTAGAAAGGCATATTAGATTTATAGTTTGAGATTATAATAATTACCTATAATAATATAAAGTTTTTCACATGTGAATAAATGCTAACTAGATTTCAAGTAAATTTAACTACATTTAGAAATTCTTTACATTATGATGGCTATGTACTTAACTAGGGATCAATTATTAAATTTGTACCTGATTTAGTTTCCTAGAGAGATCATTTGTAAGACACTCTTCCTCTCTTTCATAGTGATGAGCTAATGTTTCCTTCTCTTTCTTAAGGGCTTGGATTTTCTTTAGGAGTGTGTTGGAAATGTATTCTTCCTCTTGTTCAGCCTTTGCTTGCTGCAAAAAAAAAACTTATAAGAACATGATTTTCTGTTACTACTCCAGTTAACTTTTGAATAAATAACAATGTTATACAATTATTATAACTGTATAATACATACAATTGAAACTGAAGCTTGTCGCAATGCACGGTTTTCCTCCTGCAGGGCCTTGACACGGAGCTTATATGTGTCCAGCTCCACCTTTAGTACCCTGCAAATTGGATGTGGTTAATAAATTCTACATATTAAACATAATAGTTGTTTTATCCATTAACTTTGCACCATAAAACTGTTCAGGTCTTATTGCTATTGTCCAATAAGAAATAAGACTAATCTTCTTATGAGAATATTTTTTTGTTTAAAATAACACCTATTTTGCTGTTGAAGAGATTCGATCCTTTTTTGAAGCTGATCACGGGAAACCGTAGTAGGAGGCAGCATAGCTCCGCCATCGAGAGAACTGGAATCGCTCTCCGACGCTGAATTGTCTATTTTATTCCCTGGAAATAAATAGAATACGTTAAAAAGTCCAAAAAAGTACATCTTGACAGATTTGGCTTGAAATTATGATATTTTTTACCTGGGGAAATCACAGAATCATCCATTATCACGAATGTAATGAGGACGGCCAAAATATGTATGAATTGAACAGTAGTTAGTAGATAAATTTATTAGTTCTAATATATCCAAATATAAGGAAACTGTAATGGTCAATTTTGAACACAACTTAGCAGATATTTATTAAATGCACTTAAAAACACATGAAAATTGTAGTTGGAAGCAGCCACCCATTAGTCGCCGTGTTTTTCTTTACGACATAAGCATTTCTCTGTGTCTCGTAATTTCCGCCAACCCAATACCTTGATCACATTTTTATTTAGTGTCCCCACGTTATAGGATTGGTCACAAAGTTTACGTTTCACCACATGAATTCGTTTAAATGAATTTCGACCAATCAAAATACTCCTTCCACAGGTAAACCTTACAATCTTTTCTCTGTGAGTGATGTAACGAGCTTTATTTTCAATACCGGTTTTTCAGTTTTCATTTTAGTTTCACAAAAAAAAAACTACCGGAATGGCAAGGGAAACCTTAAATAATAATCTCAAACAAATTTAATAAACTGACTCCAAATTATTCAGAAGTTCCGTTGACCTTCCATAGATTCCATGACCGATCTTAACGAAATTTAAATCGGACCACGCTTCTGAGGCCCTACTTTGAAAATCGAATTTCGAAGTTACTGTAGCTCCATGTCTTTCTCTTGGTTTAGTTTCACGAGTGACAGAGATGGAGCCAACGTAACTACGAACTTCGATTTTCAAAGTAGCGCCTCAGATACGAAAAAAAAAGAATAATTTAAGACGGTCGAAAATAATTTACTGGCGAATAAATCACTTAACCATTTTACCGGACTTCATCAGAATGAGAATAAGCCCTACTTTGAATATCGAAGTTCGAAGTTACGTTAGCTCTCTCTTAGGCCCGTATTAATAAACTAATCTCAACTCTAATGCTCGTCTCGAGATGCGTCAAAAATGACAGTGTTCTATGGTTTGACGTTTACTTTGACGTATCTTGTGACGCGCATCTCAGCCAAGATGAGTTTATTAATACGGGCCTAAGTCTCGATCTAATCTCGAACGAGGAGTGACAGGGATGGAGCTAATGTAACTTCGAATTTCCATTTTCGGTTTAGGTTTATTTAAAGAGAAAACTATTTTCATATATGGCAATGTAGCTTTACCCCACCCTTACTCATGTCAAGTTAAGTCAAATTTCGCGGTAAACTTGTCGGTTTGTTGAAAATGGAAGTTCGAAGTTACGTTAGCTCTCTCTTAGTCTCGATCTAATCTCGAACGAGGAGTGACAGGGATGGAGCTAATGTAACTTCGAATTTCCATTTTCAAAATGGGTTTATTTAGCGAAAGGTTTATTTAAAGAGAAAACTATTTTCATATATGGCAATGTAGCTTTACCCCACCCTTACTCATGTCAAGTTAAGTCAAATTTCGCGGTAAACTTGTCGGTTTGTTATTTTTACTCAAATAAAGCATTAATTATCAGGCCAACGATCAAAACACCTCTTCGATCTCAAGCAAGCAATATTTATTAATAATGTGTGAAGAAAAAATGTAAGGAAGAAAGTGTAAATCGAACAGTCTTTCATTTGCTTCATGTTTCTCACCTGTCCAGCGACCTTATCACCTTGCAACCGAGTAAACCCAAAAAATATTGATACTTTAATTTACGTACAAGTTGTCATTACTTATCATTCCATTTTTCTTTTATCTGTGACATGTAAAAGTTCACTGAGAGTTTTTAATGATAATGTTGCCATTAATAATTACAGAAATGTCTATTGCAACCTCACGGAGAAAGTAAGAAATAAATCTGAAGGTCGCATGGTTAAGTATAACGAAGTTATTCTCAAGTACCTACCTAATAAAAGTAATAAACGACATGAATATTATACTATCCCAGATCCTCCTGAATTATTTTGTCTGTCATGCCTTTGTAATTTCTTTGGTATGTTATATATTAATGAAAAGTTGAAGTTTTAATTATACATTAACAAAATAAAACAACCAATGACAGCGTTGCCGTACCCAGTAGATGGAAATATAAGGCACAATAACATGATTACTTTTATTTTATTAACCTAATAGTAAATAAAATGCAGCTTCGAAGGTCGTTGCAAAGATTATCTAATTTATCCTTACCATACCAATATTAAAAATGTTTGTTTGTAGCCTTCTTAACAGCAGCACAGATATACTTTATAGTAATAGTAGAGAAGCCATGGATATTTTTTTTAACTTGGCGAATAGAATATTAAAAAAAAACAATTAACCACTTCTACGCGGACAGAGACGCGGGAAAAGGCTACTATGTACATTATACGATTGAACTAAAAAAACAAATATCAAATTCTTTAAATCCTATTACCCCGGGGCTGCTAGCTTTTAAATTTAATGTCCCTTTATCAGGAGATTTTGGTGCATTTTATACCTAAAAAATCAAAACAAATTTATAAATCAATATAATTCTTATAAAATGTTGTTTATTTATTGAGGATTCTTTACTTTGTGCGCTAATAATAGCGTTTAAATGAAAATCAAGAATGGAAAGCGAAGCAGCTAACCGTATCGAAATTGTGGTTTGTTGGTAACACAACGTCTCAGCAACACCGAATTAAAAAACATACAATTAGAAAAAAAAGTGACACACACGCCATAATGTAAATTGCTTCTGAATTTGGCGTTTGAGTTAAAATTTTACAATTTTGTGATAATAGTTACTACTTTAATGGAGACCTATGGCATGTAAAATGTCCAACATTAATATTGGTGAGATATACGTTATCACTTTTAATTTTCATGCAATGTTCTTTAGGGGCAAAATTTAGGTTGTATCAATGGAATCGAAGCCATTTCACTCTATTCTTCGATGTACTGTTTAAAAATGTTCTTCTTGTTGTAATTGCAGTACGTTGTTACTGGTTAATAAAGGAAATATGATAAATCTCTTCATTGTAAAACGGTCGATGTGTCGTCGCCATAGTTGAGACTTCTTACGGTTTACGATACGAAGTCATTGGTTCTTGGTTGTGTATGCACTGTTCAGTAAGGATGTATAAATGTCTGTCATCTTAAAATTGTTTTGGTCACAGTTTTCTGTGATTCCGTTTTAATTTCCTCGTATGTTCATTATTATAACAATTTAAATGGTCCAAGTAATTAATTTATCGAAGTTTTTATTGATGTAAACAAATTGTGTAGGTAAAGTTACGTTCGCTTTAATAGGTTTTTATAATCACTAAATCTTCTCAAAATTCTCTAATAATTCGTTCGTTTTTATTTGTACATTATATTGATTTTATTGATTTTATTTATTTGATTTGATATAATTTTATTAATTACAGGCTAAGCTTTTGCAATGGCTCAATATTATCAGATTGTTGGACAACAAGGACGCTCACTTACTATTGAAGATCTACAGAGATATTGCCCTAATATTTGCTTAGTTAATCAAGATGATCAGCAGTATTCACAACAACGGGTAAATGGTTTTTTTATCGCCAGATTTTGTCTCATCACCTACTTTGAAGCAGTCACTTTTGGTAGTAACTTTGTTAGTCTTGTATTATCCCATAATATCTCCTCTTTCTGCATTTTTTCCAACCTACCTAACCTATAACCTGATTAAAATCTCTCTTATCATTCTACCAAATCCAGTCTGAAAGTCAAACAAATTATTTGTTCCAATCCAACACTCAACACTGGATCAATTTATTACTATTTTTACTAAAACTCTTGTATGTGAAGGTGGTGGTGCAGCCAGCAGACACACCCAACGATATTATAGTTAGTGAAGGGGTGCAGAATCAGCTGGTTGTTGGGGATGGCTTGCAGTACCAGCGTCAGTATATTATCCGCCATGAGCCCCCACCCCCTCCACCACCCCCCACAGACTTCCAACAACAGCAACAACAACAACAGCAGCAACAGCAACAACAAGCCTTGCATCGCCATCAAGTGAGTTTGAACTTTAGAATAGTGAACAGAATTAAATGAGGCCTGATTTTTTAATCATCATGTCTGTCAGTCTTGTTCGTAATCTCTGGTTTTTGTATTTACTTAAATAAAATGAACAAAAAGTCTATTTGTCAGTTCATCACTTCAGCACTTCATTAAATATCTTAAATGTCCTTTTCCAGGTCCTTTAATTCATTGGTCTTATTTTTACTATATACATACATATGTGTATATTAAATCACGCCTGTTTCCCAGGGTAGGCAGAGACCACTTCAAAACCATTTTTACTATCATGGTGTTAATAAAAGCCACATTTTAGCTTTAACTAATAAATGTATGTGCCAGAGGCACCTGGCATGTTCAAATAAGCTACTACGGCTAGTTGATGGCAGTGAATGTGTTATATATCTGTAACCTAGTCATATATTTTTTTTATTATCTAAAGCAAACTGATAGTTTATACATTGTTTATTTAAATAATAGCTGTTTTATTTGTTGAAACAAACATGTTGACTTGTGTAATTATAACAAACCTATTGAAACAGCCCTATTTAACAATTTGAGCATGTACAATTTCTGTTAACTTTTACCAAAAGAATAACTCATGCACTGCCAGTTTACTTTACCAAAAAAAAAAGAGTTCTTATTGAAAATAAAAAATGAGTGCAGTTAAATCTTCCACTGATTGAGAATTTCAATTTGTTTGTAAAAGTACTAATTTAATTCTGCTATATTTGATTTAAACAATTGTGGGTCAATGAAATTATTTTTTAAATGTCTGGATTCTGGACAGTTGGACCTTACTAAATTGATGGGTCAAATGTGAAGATATCCTGGTAAAAACAAAACTTCATGGAATAGAAGAAATATAATGTTTTTATAACCTTTTCTTTGTAATTTATTTAGGACACTATTTTCTTACATTACATTCATTTAACAATGATATTAGTAAACTGGACTGAATATAGAATGTAAGTTGTGTGTTCTTTATATACAATTTATTTATAGGTTTACTACACATCTGATTTACCAGTGGATGCTCAGGTTGTGTTGCAACAGGCTCAGCAAATCATTGATGCATCTATGATGCAACAGCCCTCTCCACAACATCCGCAACATGTATGTTGTTAAAATCATTGTGCATTTCATAGTAAATAACTTAGAAACTTATAACAAACATGTACTTCAAGTAGATACTGGATAAATGCAATTCTAGATAGATCCAGCTTATAGCATGAACATATGTTATCTTCTGTTTCAATAAATATTTTTTGTGATCAGTAAATTGAATAATTTAAAGGTTATGAAATAATTGGGTTCCTTATTCTAGTACAATCGGTTTAAAACTAATCAACAAGGTTTGGGCAAATATGCTTCTAGTACTTATATAGATTGGCTTTAAGGGCTTGGTTTAACAAATAATGTTGACCTCTCGGCGTTATGATCGCCTACACTTATAATTTGCACAAAAGAAATGCTCAAAAGTACTTCAAGCGTTATTACAAAAAGTACCAATCGTCACTCAAAAAGAAGAAAACTCATTAACAATGGTAAACCAAAATAGGCAGATGTATTTCAACTGTGAATTGATTAAATGATCTTTGGATAGTAGCATTGGTTCAATCAGTTCTCTAATGTTATGTTACAATACTCAATTACACAATTAAGAATGTATTTGATCATTATACAATTTAGTCCGGTAGTAAGTACATTTAGAAACATTTAAGAAAAAAGAGATGACTAACAATTTCTTAGTAACGAAAGTGGGTTTGAGCAAAATTATATCAAATATTGGATCCAATTTAAAAATATGATTACTATCTATTAAACGCGTTAAAAGTTATTTTTAGATAAGTTAAATGCTACTTTTTTGTAAAAAATTTAAATAATATTTTTGACACTGTGCCTCTTAATTTTGTGATCACAGTTTGGAATTGGACCCAGTATTTGACTTCTCCATGCTTTTGTAGATTCACATTCATTGTAGTTGAGACTTGTGACACAATTAACTGTAAGCTTCTGTGAAATGAATTCATACCAATTATTTGCTTCAAAGTGTTATACTTGTTTACTTTTAAATTTTTTCCATCTGTCTGTTACATTAATTGATTTTAAAACTGTTTTATTTCCTTGGGTGATAAAATTGCACAAATCATTGCTTTGCTTCTCTTTATTGTCTTGACCATGCTAATATTTCACAGTACATAACATGTTGTTTATGTTCTATTTTGTCTTACTCTCCACCCATATAGAATTGGTCTCTAATTTATTTTATAGCATCTGATTTATAGTTTTTCGCAATGAATTTTTTTTTTTGGTATAACATGTAGACCTCTGTCCTTACTTCAAAATACATCTCCTTCTGATCAATATGATTTTAATTGATAGCGGGTAATGTCTGTGACTGTAAAACCAAACAAACTCACTTTCGCGTTTTCAAGTTAGTATAAAGTTTGTTTCTCACATTTTATAGCAGGTACACATTTGTGATATACTTACTGGTGGTAATCGTACATTTTACTCCTTGACTACTACATGAGACTTAAGTTTTGCTTTGTCATCAAGGCATACAAGGAATACGAGTTTGTGTATTGGTCTGTTTCACTGCTTTGTTAAATACTGTTAACCAGTTATGCTACTCACTAAAACTAACAATACATGCTCAATAATTACCTAACTGCAGACAAGGTTTAAAAATCTACTAAAAAAATTTCAAATGATTATTTAAGTTTTGTTTTTTCCTGCATGGTGTGATATGCTGATTTAAATTAATTGCAATTGAAAAAAAAAATTGTCAATGGCATAATTTATTCATTTCCTTACCAAAAATATAAACTGGTGTGACTCCAACATTTTGCCACAGCGGCATGTTTTTTTAAACCTTAGTTAATAAATAAGACTTTATTTGATTAGAGTAAATTCAAATAAGTACGGAACTCTAGGGTGCGCGAGACTTGTTCCAATCTCTATTGTCTTCACAGTTGGAACCTTAAGATTATTTTCTTCTATTATAATTTTATTTCATAATAGCATCTTTAAGGATTTTTGGTTGAACTGTTTTTAATAAGGCGACCTACCAAGTTCGTCTTTTTCAGTACGTCTTAAAACGGTATGAAATCTAATTTGGCGTTAAAAATAAGTTACTTTAAGATGTAGGTATTTTTAAGTAGTCTTTAAAACAACTTGCTAAGAGTGAAACAAGTGTCCTCCTTTTTTGTTATATGGGTCATTATTCGAGCGTTTCAACCGCCTCACTTTTGTGGACATATTTTTGAAGAATTGGGCGTATATTTTGATGTCGTTTTTAGATATTTGTTAGATGACCGGTAAACTTAGATACCTGACCAGAAACGAAATCGAAATCTACAGCCACTTCTTCAGAAATGTGACCACGATAGTGATTCGGAACAAACTCCCGAATAGTGACCCATATGGGTTTTCTGCTCCTAGCACTTTCACCTTACTCCCCATGGAGATTATTGTTATTAGGGTGTATATATTCATGTAGTCTTCGGTGTCTTAAGTTTTGAAAATATCCTTTATCGTTGGACATTTTTGGTCCTTAAGACATTTTAATGTGTGTACATACATAAATATATACACCCGAGGAACATTTCCCTCCTTGGGCAGTTGTATATATCACTACATACAGTGGTGGCCACATAATCAGGTACGCTTGCGTTTTTCCATGCAATTGCCTTATACATATATTTAAAATTTTAAACCTTAGTTTATTAGTTAACGTTTTCGTTAATTAATAAAATAAGTGTGTGTAACTAAAAATAAAATTGACTAAGAACTTTTTGATTGGTGGTCAAAATTGAAAAGTCATATATGTAGGC
The DNA here is from genome assembly GCA_963966035.1 of Acleris laterana. Classification (NCBI taxonomy): domain Eukaryota; kingdom Metazoa; phylum Arthropoda; class Insecta; order Lepidoptera; family Tortricidae; genus Acleris; species Acleris laterana. The sequence goes on along the minus strand of OZ014441.1, from coordinate 10,091,009 downwards.
AATGTTATGGGAAAAACGCAAGCGTTCCTAATTATGAGGCCACCACTGTATATGAATATAATGTGTACGAACATATGCCCAAGGAAGGTGATATTTTTCAGGTGTATATAATAAATTTTAAGGGTATGTAGTAGGTACAACTGCACAAGGAGGGTAATATTTCTCGGGTGTATATAGTTATGTATGTAAAAGGGTATGCAAAAATGTTTCCGGCTATGGCTCACGTGGTTTGACTCGCCCATCCTATGTGTTATGAAAAATGTAATAATTAGATGAGAATAGTACATTACTACAGAGGCCGGGAAGTAGGGGGTTGCCGGCCGAGCGAAGCGAGGCCGAATAGTTACGAGGCAGGCAACCCCTTTTCACGGCGAGGTACGTATAGTGCTTTTCTCAAACTTATGCAATGAAGTAAAAAAATACATCACTCAAAAAAGTAAATTGATATAATGTCCACCCTAGGGAAGAAAAGTAATAGCATGTTAAAATAAAGTACCAGGACCGCAACGGTAATTAGGAGGCACAGCAGGCATAGCGCAACGCAATGTTTGAGAAATAGTACATTGTGCATCAAGGGTAGTAAGAAGGGAATTACTAACGAGAGTGTTAGAATAGATAGAGGCTTTTAATGACTCGAGTTAGTAATCCCCTTACTGCCTGTGATACACACAATGGTTTTCATCACATTTGCGAGGAAAAAACACTTTAACTCTGCAAAATATAAAGAAATAACTTTTGACGAACGGGAACGTAGGTAAATGGAAACGATATTTTTTTTGTGACCTCTACCACAGATAATAACTGCGTTTAGTTTCGACCTGGATTCGAGCCAGATTTAGCCAATTTGATAAAAATTTATAATTACTAAAATTAATGATAAATGTTGATATAAACTTGAAATAGGTATAAAAATAATGAAGTTTAATGAAGCGTATAGGTTTTGTGTAATGTAAGTTAGTCTATAGCTAATTTTTAAAGATGAAATTAGAAACCGATTTAATTTTTGGCTGAAAATTAAACCTCCTTAGTCAGAAATGACCAAAATGCGTCATTTATGAAAATGCAGAAGGTGCTCAGGAATAGACAGCTAGATATACGTCTGCGTGTCAGAATGCTCCAGTGTTACATATGGCCAATAGTTTTTTACGGCTCCGAGGCGTGGACTATTAAGGAGGACACTCGCCGACGACTTGAAGCTTTAGAGATGTGGTTGTACCGCAGAATGCTGAGAATTAGTTGGGTTCAACGAGTTACAAATGTAGAGGTGCTACGCAGAGTTAAAAAACCCCGTGAACTACTGCAAACCATTCGTAGGAGAAAAGTAGCCTACCTGGGCCATATTCTGCGTAACAAGCGATACCAACTGCTTCAAACTATTGTCATGGGCAAGGTAGAGGGGAAGAGAAGCGTTGGCAGACCCAAGATGTCATGGCTCGGGAACATAAAGACCTGGACAGGTGTCGCCACGGTTGAAGAGCTGTTCCGTTTGGCGAGAGATAGGAAGTTGAATGCAGAGCTGACTGCCAACCTCCAGTAGTGGAGAGGAATTTGAAGAAGAAGAAGAAGTCAGAAATGATGTACGAAAGAGTTGCAAATTTTAAAAAGAAAGTCATTACTCCCTAGGGATGACAAACTCGCCATAATTCCCGCGGGAACAATTTAGGCCATTGTCCTTCTGTATACAGGCATGGAATAACACCATTTACGAGCAAGTGTGATGAAAATTTTATTATTTCATTGCATATGTTTGAGAAAAACACTATACGTACCTCGCCGTGAAAAGGGGTTGCCAGCCTCTGTAGTAATGTACTATTTCTCAAACATGCAATGAAATGTTGGAGTTTTGTTAGTTATTTTTGGCTTCAAAGTGTCACGTTGCGCCGGAACAACTTGAAAGAACTGTAAAGGAATTTCATACAAAATTGAAGGCCTAGGCCGGGAAGTAATTTATTTTTATATTTTAATGTAAACATGACGACTGTGTTTATAAACAGAGGGGCTTATTACTTAACGCACTCGCAATCGCAATTGTTTTCATTTTGAAAATCGAAGGCTTGTCTGCATACAAAATGAAAACAATTGTTCCGCTTTGAAGCCAATTGAGATTGCGAGTGCGTTAGGCAATAGCAACACGGGCTGAATAGATAAATTATATTTTTAACATTTTTGAGAAAAAAATATAATTTGAAATATTAGGAGTGCATAAACGTTTGGGAGACATCCGCGCCTGCCGGTTGCCCGCATCGCCTACGATCTAATTGTAAGTTGCGCTATGCCTGATATGCCTCCTAATTACCACTGCACTCCTGGTACTTTATTTTAACATGCAATTAGTCTTCCCTAGGGTGGGTGGACGTTGCCAGCCTCGTAACTATCCAGACTCGCTTCGCTCGGCCGGCATTTCCCTACTTCCCGCCTCTGTATTAATGTACTATTTCTCAAAAATGTTAAAAATAGAATTTAGCTATTCATCCTGTTAATAAACACAGCCGCCATGTTTACACTATAATTTAAAAAAAAAAACTTTCCGGCCTAGGCCTTCAATTTTGTACGAAATTCCTTTACAGTTCTCTCGAGTTGTTCCGCCCGTAACGTGACACTTTGAAGCCAAAAATAACTAACATAACGCCAACATTTCATTGCATGTTTGAGAAAATAACATTTACTTTCGTGGAATCCCGTTAAGTCATCCTCATAAACCTTCGTTCCACATCTCACTTCTATTGAAAAGTAAGCCAATTCATTTTCTCAACATCAATTATATCGTTACACACGGGATGGGCGGGGGCTCCTGTCTTAGCAGTCCATGCCTGTTTCTTTGCTTTACACTAAGTAATGTTTTACGAACTGTAATTTGGTAAACCGTATCGTTTCACAAATTTTCACTTATCAAAAAGGTACCTCTGTGTATAGAAGTTTATAGGTAATTTAAAGGTAAATAAATACCATAATATAAAGGTAAATAAATACGGTCATGCGAAACTAAAGTTTGTAAAATTATACATTTGCCAAACAGACTTTTGGTCAAATAAACAGATAACTATCTTTATTCTTTGTCACCTCTTATAGACTGTAAGGCTTGAAGGATTATAAAATACAAGGTTACGTTGGATTAGTCTTTACATAATAAATTTTATAGTCCCTGTTTTAACCTTCGATCCTTAAATTCTGTTGAGGTACAGCGTATCTAAAACGCGGAGTAATATGGCTTTGCGAATGTTAATTCCGTGATGAAAATATCACGCAAGGATGCAGAGTTGAATATCCGTATTATACAAATGCATTTGGGTTATCAGACATATAAATAAGTTTTTTTTTTTTACTATTGAGTTTTTGGAAAAAATATGTGTAATTGTAACGTGTTCCCTGTTCTGGCATGTCTTTCTTAATAATGAGTTTTTAATCAGTGATATAAGTTCAGTCAGGAAGATAGCAAGAAAATTGTTCTGATGTGTTAATTAATCACCTTATTTAGGTTGGGTGCTGTCAAATACCCTTTGACCCTATCTTTCGACCTTTGATATTCTATGGATGATAAATAATCAATCTAATGTTTTTAATTAATGAGAACACTGAAAAATATGGACAACATTATTATCTGCTTTATGGGCTTGTTTTCATAAAGGTGCACACTAATTAGTAACAGTAGTTGGGTGACTGCTTTGATTGGGTGCTGTGGTTGGGTACAGCTACAATTTTAACGCGCTTATAGGTATTAGCAATAATATCAGATCATGATAACTTGATCAAAAAACATAATGTAATAAAAAATATTCATAAAAATATCGACATTATCAATTCATGTTTAAGGAAATTGCTGCCTATGGTTATGGATTACTGCAAATACGAGCTCTGTGTATAATGTCTAATCTCAAATTATTTTATCTATGCTAAATGTATGCCGCGTGCCGTCGTATTGTTTTTCGTCACAACTTCTTATGCCATCATGTAAATATGTAACCGGCCTTTGAAATATATTCATATAGTTATTTTCATGTCGTTCATCATAAGGTGGCCTCTGTGGTCACATCCCAAACGAACACCTTCTACGCGCCGATAAAATCAGTTACATGTAACAGATGCGTTATTAGTGCGTTTTATGCGTTAGTTAGAAGAGTGGTTGTGTCATATTTCAAGGCATAGTGAAATGAAAACGATACTGAGAGTGGGTGTATCCGCTGAGATTACCTGGTATATAAACAATAAAAATAATGGGCGTGATGCTGTCAGGTTATCTCAGTGGACGGTGCGATAATTGTACTCAATATATCAGTTCTGTAATATATTCTGCTCCCGCATTGATCCCGGCAGCAAGTACCAGCTTTCGACATGGACATTTCGCGGCCCGCTAGTCGGGTAAAGGATGGTCAATCCATGGCTATGAGTCGTTTGTGACGGCGATGTTATGTGACTGTTATGTTTGCAGCTGCTCTCTCAGCCAACGGTGATACACCCGGCGCAGCCCCCTCCGCCGCAGCCGCCACCTCCCCCGCCCCCGGCGCACCCCTCGCAGCCGGCTGTGAGTATCAACCATGGACCCTGCGCTGAGCGGAGAAAACCGAAAACGACCAAACTGATTTTTCCAACCCGCAGATTGTTTGAACAATCTGATCGGTTCGATTTCTGTTAATCTCTGTTCATTTCCACTTAAGTAGGAAAGCACCCGAATGGTTGAGCCATCATAGAACTTTGTAATAATGTCATTAAGTTCTTTGAATCTGTGACGGCCCGCCCCGCCAATCAAATTGACGTTGCACGGTGACGAATGAAAAATTGGTGGACGGATCGTTGTGGTTTGAATGCACTTCAGATCATATCAAAATGTTGATGACTTTCATTTATATCCCTTTGTGTTTCCCCTGTATGTTATCGCTTTATTTCCCCTTTTAGCAGCAACAGCAACCCCAAAATCCATTGACGCGACCACCACCCTCCCAGCTCATTCAACACTTGCAGCAGCACCAGCAACACATCCACATGCAACAGTTTCAGCAACAGCAGCTGCAACACATGCAGCAACAGCAGCAGCAACTGCAACAACACCACCCCTCACAACAAATACAACATCAACAAGTTGTGATGCATGCGCAGTATGTGAACCAAGCTGTAAGTCAAATTTATTACACGTTTTCCAGAATAGAGCAAAGCAAACCGCACGTTTCGAAGTTAAAGAAAGCCATTGAAACTAGTCTTCTAACTTCATATGCTGGCGCATATGAATACCTATAACAAGCACTACCGTAATTTTTGTGTAAATTTTGTTCTTAATTGTTAATGTGTTGTGAACCCCCAAATACCTAAGAGACTTTTAATTATTTATTTGTACCTACTTGAAAATGGAATAATCCTTAATAATACAATACTTACAAATTTGTTTGTTTGTCTGTAATCGCTTTTCGAAAACAACAATGATTTTGATGAACATAACAGAATAGTGGTTTTTCGGGTCTGTCAAGATGTCATCTTCGGGAAAACTCTTGTTTAACCCATTATCGCCTAAAAGTAAACTGTCTATTTTTTTTTGTTTTTATTGCAACAATAGTAACCAGTAACCTACGAACTAATAATATTTATTAAGAAAATTCAAAATTAAATAATTCCTTTTTTTTTGCTATAACTAGCTTTATTAACATCTAATTCGATTTTCTTAATGCATAATCAATTTGTCATAAATTAAGAGACATGTATGACCATATTGAGCAATGATATCAATTGAGACTTCAGAAAAACCACTGAAATCTCAGTTTTATTAGCTGTACCCGTGCGAGTACAGTAGGCGTTAAAGGGTTAACCTAAGCGACGTATCCCAGGTACTATGTACTAGTGAGCTATACCGGCTATGTAAAGCGTTACGTAGGCAAGATATTGTTACACCATAATTAGGATAAAACTTTATCTCCATGGTGGTCTCCAAGCAATAGTCCTTGAGGCACGTAATTTTTCGGATTAACGGATTTTTCTATCGTCCAGACGTAGGGTTCAAGCCTTTTGTACTTGCATAAGTTAGCCGCAGATTTGCTAAAAACACACTTGTACTAGGATCCGCCTAGGTCGATAAACATGCCTGACCTTCAAAAATACTTCTTCACTTACCATGATGTCAAGGCTAGCGTATATAAAAACCACACCCCATTCAAATTTACTGTTTTGATTTGTAGGGCACGCCGAACCGCCAACCGCCGCCGAAACTTTTGAACCAAGCCCTCAATAGCCCGAGCGGAGTTACTCTGGTCCGTACCCCGGCACGGACGGTCAGGCCCCGCCGGCCTGCGAACACTAACAGGCCTCAGATGTCCGGACTGCCTTTACAAGTGCCTACGAGACTTCTCAATCCTCAAGTAAGCTTTCAGAATTTTACTTATTTAATGAAGCATTTTACATCAAGGTTTTCAAGAGCTGCAATTGTAATTTGTAGCTTTATCGCTACATTTGAGAGCTACCGCTGACCATGACCGTGGCTCAGAGTTTATGCAGGTAATGTTCAGGTGAGGTATTATTGAAATGCATTAAAGACTCCATTAGACAGAGGTGAGGGAGCAACTAGATAAATAAGGTGAGAATGAGAGGGTAATTTAATTATGTTAGGTGATTTTAATGGCTGGGTGGGGGTTTGTCGTGATGGATATGGGAAGGTATTAGGAAAGTTCGGAGATGAGAGAGTGAATGAGAATGGTGAGAGTTTGTTAAGTATATGTGTTTGGAGAAAATGCTTGCGGTGACTAACACAAAGTTTAGTCACAAACGCATCCATATGTATACATGGCAGAGGCAGTCAGATAGAAGTATGATAGACTTTGTTATAGTTGATAATCGTCTGAGAGTGAAAGTAAAAGATTCGAGGGTATATCGGGGTGCTGATGTCGGTACTGATCACTTTCTAGTAGTGACAAGAATAGCTGGACTGCAAAACAAATGGCGGCATCACGCACGTATAACAGGAACAGAAAAAGTAAAAGCTAAAAGACTGAAAGAAGATAATATCGGTGATGGATGTCGGAAATTACTGAATGATAGATTTAGGCGTATTTTCGAAGAGGAATGTAATGATATAGAAGAATTTTGGACAAACTTTAAAAATGGCGTGATTGAAACCGCAACTGATGTATGTGGCATCAGTAAGAGGAGCAATGGTAAGAAGATTAGGAATGAGTGGTGGGATGATGAAGTGAAGGAAGTGGTGACGCAAAAGAAGAAAGTATGAATGATGAGTTCAAGGTCATTTGAACAACAGTATCGAAATAACAATAAAATATATGAATGTTTTGTTAAAAAAGAAAGGTAACGATGTAGTGACCCGAAAGAAAAAAGGACGCAAGGGCAAGTATGATCGGGAATTCTGCTCGAACTTTCGAGACAATATAAAGTTGTTCTGGCAATTAGTCAGAACAGCTCGAGGCAAAGCAGGAGATTCGAAAATAGGCGTGATATGATAAGGGATTCAAATGGGGATGTTATTAGAGATGATGTGAAAATGTTGAATCAGTGGAAGGGATATTTTGAGAGTTTGTTTGAGCAGAGTGGATGTTGGTAATGGAAGTAGTTATGTTGGTGAAGAAATATTTTGTGACAGTAGTATTACTATGGAAGAGATAATGTATGCGATAAAGAGTATGAAAGTGCATAAAGCTGCTTGGTATGATAGGATATCTGCTGAAATGATCAAAGAGGGTGGAGGCGTTGTAGCAAGCCTGCTGGTCCGCCTATTTAACCTGTGCTGGCGGGCCGGTCGAGTTCCAGGCGACTGGGGAAAGGCCGTAATTGTGCCTCTGTATAAAGGATCACATCAGGAATGCAAAAGTTATCGCAGTATATGCCTCCTGAGTATCGTAGGCAAATTGTATGCAGAGGTATTGATTGAAAGGGTGATGTTAACAACAACAAAAAGTAAGATTACGGGATGTCCAAGCGGGATTTCGAAAGGGGATGGGATGTGTGGATCAAGTCTTCTCCTTAAGGTGCATAGTTGAGAAAGCCATAGCCACACATCAAAAGGTTTTCTTTGCCTTTATTGACTTAGAGAAGGCGTATGACAGAGTAGTGAGGGATGAACTATGGACAATTTCCGTGAATGGGTTGGACAGTATTCTGATACGGGCTCTCAAATCATTATATGATGACTCGAGTGCCTGTGTCATAATAAATGGGACGTGTGCGGACTGGTTTAGCATCGACCGTGGTGTTCGACAGGACTGTGTAGCATCTCCTTGGCTGTTCAACCTATTCATGGTCAGTTGTTTGTCAGATCTGAGAGAGTATGATTGTGGAATAAGGACGAATGCGTCAGTTTTTAAAACTTGATTGTATGCTGATGATCAAGTTCTCCTTGCATCATCGGCGGACCACTTACAACAAATGGTAACTCTGATGAATGAGGCGTTTAAAACCAAAGATATGAAAGTAAATGTTAAAAAGACGAAAGTAATGGTTGTGGAGAGGGATGAAACTGTTACAGAATGTGAAATAATGATCAGAGATGAAAAAGTGGAGCAAGTGGATGAGTTTGTGTATTTAGGTTCTTTGTCTACGAGAGATGGGAAATGTGACGCGGATATTGAAAGAAGAATAAAAGAGGGAAATATGATCAATGGGGCGTTACACTCAATCTTGGCAAACAAGGTCATATCGAGCAAAGCTCGCCTTGCTATTGTTCAGGGAATATTGACACCAACATTGATGTATGGCAGTGAATCTTGGGTATGGCAGAAGAAGAACGAAAGTAGGATTAATGCAGTTGAAATGAGAGCTCTAAGAAGTATTTGTGGAGTTAGAATGATAGATAGATAGAGATGTGGATTGAAAGAAGATGTAGTGACTAAAATCGAAAAGGGTATGCTAAGATGGTTTGGTAATTTAGAAAGGATGGATGAAAAAAGAGTTACGAAAGAGATATGGCGAGCGAGAATGAGCGGAGATGTCGGTAGTGGACGTCCTAGACGGACGTACGGTGATCAGATTCGCGATGTACTGAGTAAAGGTCAAATCAAAAGCACCCGAAACCGACGTACGTGCATGAAGAGCTTGATGAATGTAGAGGAAGCCAAAATAGTGTGTTTAGATCGATGCACCTGGCGTTCCATAATCTCTGCCTACTCCATTGGGAGACAGGCGTGAAGGTATGTATGCATGTATGGACGCCATGTTTCGAAGTCTAACTTTACTATACAGTGAGCTATTTAGTAAGCGAGTGCAGAACTTCCAGGGGCGGTAAAGACAGTCTTGGCCAAGCTGATTTTCGGGCTTAATCAAGCAGTACAATACTTCTTCTTACTTACCTTCGGGTTAGGGTAAGAAAGGTATGCCTCGTATTTCGAACACTAATGAAATAAATCCAAAGGTATATTTAAGTTATGGCAGGATGTAATGTTCCTGGATGTGGACGTGTGTGCATGCGCATAGTGATAGATAAATAAGTAGATCCAAACCAAGAAGACTATTAGATCCAAGGGAAAAAAAACCCGGTCAAGTGCGAGCGGACTTTCTAAGGTTGGACAACTCGAAAGAACTATCATTTTGTTCTGAACTTTAATTTCTATGCAATAAAGTGCGTTTTGACTAGCCTAAATTTTTATTAGAGATTTTAAAAGTTTTTGGATAATTTTCCCAAGACTAAAATTTGATAGCTTCATTTTATTATTCGCGTAAAATGTAAATAATTATCTTAAAATCAGGATTTTTTCCAGGATACTTCTAGCTTCTATAGTTTCAGAGAAAAAATACGGTGACATGTATGTATATCATGGGTTTTTGAACAGTTATTTTTTTTATAGCAGTCCAGTTCACCTGTAAACCAGGGCGTGCCGCGGCCCGCGGGGATCGTGAACGTGAACGCGGGGGCGCCGCGCGCACCACGGCCGGCGCGCTCCGCCTCGCCGCGCGTGCTCAACCCGCACGCGGCGCAGACGCAGCACCGCCCGCCGCGCGTCCGGACCCCGCTACAGCAGGTCACTACATACATACACTTACTAGCGTACCGACTACTTCTCCCTGGAGTACAGATAGATATCACTTTACGGATTACTATGTGTCTAGAAATAAACACAGCTTTTGAACCGAAGCGCGAAAACTATAAGGAATTAGAAGTAAGAAGAAGAAGCAACAACAGTCCAAAGCCACAAGAATATTATAATGATGATACAAGTCGCGCTTCAGTTCTATATAGTTTGGAATAGGCAAAAGAACAATAGCCGGTTTTGAATCCTAAAATATATTTTGTTATTGTAAGACTGTTGAGAAAATGATTAAATATTTCGTTTATAGCAACAACCTCTCCAGCAGCAGCATCCACTCTCGCATGTCAGCCAACTCGTCGGACAACAAGTCATGAATCCACAGCAAGTGCATCAACAACAGTTCAATCAACTCAAGCTATCCACACAACAAGTAACAATATTATAATATGTTTACAACTCTTTTAGTATTTTCTGCCGCCATTACAATTATTAAATTTCTTTCAACTTTCTTTTTGCAGCATCAAATCCTACTTAACCAACAAACCCAAGCGTTATCAGCGCCCACGCGCATAATCACGCAACAAGGAACGATCGTAACCCAAGGAAACCAATCCATCATGCATACGGTTACACAACCTACCCAAAGTTCGCCGTTAACCCCAAATAACCTCACTGCGATACCTCAACGATCCTCCCCGCACCCGCAAACGCAAGCACAAGCGAAAAAAGTGGTCGTACAACCGAACAACGCGAACGTAATGGCAGATCTCGAAGAGAGCATAACAGCGGCTATTTTGACAAAGCATACAGTAAATGAACCGACTATCAATGTTAGCGCGCAGCAGTTCCATTCGCAATCTCCCTCGATACGACCGCAGACCTCCGTAGCTCAACATCCACAAATGTCCTTTAGTCCCCAGTTAGGTTATCAGCAGCAAGTGTCTTACGAGCAGCATCAGCAGCTTCAGCAACCGCAGAGTCTTAATCACCTGTTAATGGAAACAGACTCTCTGGAAGATGAACGGCAGGTGCTTACGTTGTCGAGCGGCCAGAGGATCACGTTGGCGGAGTACAAGCGCATCCACCAGCCGATGCGGCAGGGTCAGCCGCAACAATCTAGGTATGACAATAGCATTTACCACCATACAATATGCATCCTCCCTCCCCCCTTGTCCTCTAATAATTATTTATTTTTAATCAAATTGGTATCAAGCACTTATTTATAAAAATGTAATTTCTCTGAAACAGATGTTTTTTTTAAACAGAGATAATGGACGCCAGACTTTAGTGAGAAGTAAAGAACAACAGCGACCCGTACAACGAGTGCCTCCAATGCAATCTCAGCAAGCGCCTCCTCATGGTGTGTATAATTTTTTTATTCGTATTGTATTCGTAGTGCACCTGAATATCTAACTCGAGTTGTATTTTTTTAACGTTGCACACGTATGTATGTATGTATGTATATTTATTAATTAAACTTTCCATTCAACCCATATTAACTCACTTACCACCCTTGCGCCAAGACGTCCGGTTTTGCGCTAGCGCACGCCTAGCGTGACAAAACTACTTGCAAATGCCAATTGAGCCTGATTTCTGTGGTAGCTAATGCAGTTACGCTAACTGAATGTGTAAGAAGGGTAACTGCCCAAATGATCCTAATGAATCTGAAAGAGCCCATCTGGATAAGATAAGATAAGCTATCCAGAAAGGTAAATTGGTGTAGCGAGTTTAGCGAGAACAGCAATATAGTTATTTGTTTCATGTACAAAGTACCTAGTCCTGCCATAAGTTCTGTCACAGAGATTAATTAAAATTTAAAAATAAGACTCAAAAATAATTTTATAAATCTATCCATAAATCAAAACTTTAATTGATATAGATTTACTAAAAAATATAATTTATGTTAAATTATTGCATTAGGTTGATGTACAAGCTTTTAGTATTTCTGTTTTGGGTTGGTTGAGCATGGTAATAAACACGCGACGACGATGGTGCTCCTCTGGATTATAGCTTTTGTAAAAGTAGTCACAGCTTGTCAAAATTTATATGACTTATTAATCACACTTGCTACATTAAATGCGGATATAAATATATTGCAAATAAACTGAAGATCTCCTTATACAATCGCCAATCTTCATGTTTCCCTAAACCGACTTAACGATTTTGCATGAATTTTTAGAAATTCGAAATCTCTCCATGTTCTCTTTCTTCATAAATTGACATTGAGAACCGTTTCAAGTCTAATGCTAGTCTTCAATATGGCCTAAGAAAAGAGGTTTTAAAATATGAAAGAACCAAATTAATTACCTTTTTTAATAAAAGATTTACTTTTAACCATTATCAAAAACTGAAATTAGCAGAAAAATGTAGCGTGTTTCTGACGATACCTTCCGTAAATTAAAAGAAATCGTTTCTAATATTGAGGCAACTTTTTGAACTGAAAGATATTTCTTAAAAATATATATTTAAAAGGCTTTTAATTAATATAAATACTTTATCGTAAAAAAGTATCCATAAATAGTTTTATTTCACTAAACCTTAGGGACAGAACTTATGGCAGGACTATGTATATATATGTGTATAAATTTGAACCACAGAGAACAGTGATCCACCGAGTGGACCTTCAGAGCCATTGTCAGAGCCTCAATCAGCTAAGATGTTAATTTTCCTTCAAAATGGCGAACAAAGACTCATCACATTTACACTTCCAAAAGAAAGTTGTACGCTACAAGAGGTTCTTGAGCAGGTATGCTTATTTATGAAGATTTTGTTTTCCTGAATCGTGCCTGTTGCTGCATTTTAACTGTATCTATAATGCGTTTTTTTTTTTAGGTCAATGTTCCATTCTCTGAAGATACTCACATACAATGTATGCAAAGTACTACCAGTGAAATAGATTATTTTGTATCAGTTGGATCTACTACGAGAATCGAAGACATGCTCGAGAACCACCCGGTAGGACCATTATAATTTTTATTCTGCAATATAATTCATCTAGAGACCGGGGTTTTCATTAGATTATTTGTTTGATTACAGATGCTGGTAGGCGATATGAACAATCGAAGCTCACCAAACGTCTCCACACAACCACATACTAGCGAAATGTCAACTCCAGAAAAGTCTTCCTGCCCTGAATCTTGTAAGTTTACATACCAATGAAGATTCATTCAGACCAACACACATGAGAATTTCCTTATTTTTTTTATATCTGCCAATGTACCGTAACAGTACGGCACGGCCGAGTAATCCGTTATTAACCACTAATATTGGTTGACGGTTAGTGGCCTAGACTCCAAAAGCATTCCAATAACACAAACAAAGAATTGAAAGGATTTGTTAATGCAACTGGTTGTATTACTATGAAAACCTTTGCAACGCAATACAGAGTTTTATTAGAATCGCATTTCATGCTCAATTTTTTACTACATATTTACATTGGTTGTTGGACTATTAGACACCCTTGCATTTTTCTGACCTATAAATATGATTTATTAATTTTGACTACTAATGAAAAAGTACTTGACTGCTTATATTGCTAGTTATAATTTACTTGAGATTATTTAGTAATGTTTTAATTGATGGATAACGAACCACGGTTGAAAGCAGACCTTTATCTTGTTAGTATTTAGAACCAATGTGGTGACTAAAAAAAACAACGTTGTATAAACACCTGAATTTTTAATTTACAAAAGTTTATAAAATGTAAGTTACGTTTTCAACACAGATTAACATATAACACGTACATGAAAAAATCTTACTCTATGTTTAACGTCTACGTTATCGTTAAATGGACAGTTAAGGCCTCAATTAAAATCCATCCATCCAATTTTTTAAACGCCCATGAAACTAACAATAACTTTTTGGTTGACAGCCATGACGCGTTGATTGGCATTTTTTAACTTGTTATTTACTTTGTTTTTAGACGGATATCTTACCCCTGTGGGGTATCTATGTATAGGACATACATTTTGATAGTTTTCGAAAAGCGTTTGTCTTGTTTCCGTAGACCGCCCCCTGACCTGACCCTAGGGCCCGTTTCATAAAAGTTCTCGAATCGAAGTCTCTGTTTAATATATGTTGGAAAGAGAGTTCTGCTTATAATATAAGCTATTATTTAATATGCAATAGGCCCCTGATAAGTTTTACGGCCCTAAAGTTATATTTTCGTTGGTAGGTGATAAGCGTCCTTTGTAAAAAAAAAATAGAATGTTTTTGGTTGCGTCATATAATTATAAAAAATAAAAACAGTTTGGCGGACACTAACCTAATTCCGTCACGTATTGAAATAAAAAACCGGCCAAGTGCGAGTCGGACTCGCGCACCCAGGTTTCCGTACAAACCTTGATATGAATTTCAAGTTAATACCTCTACGCGTTCATGAGGAAAGGGGTAGTTCATTTAAAATTATTAAAAATATTTTTAATATATGATGTAACTTAAAATTTACGGTTTTAGCCATTTTTCATTTATTTGTTCTATAAGACGTTGCTTCGTACCAAATTTCAAGATTCTGAGTTCACGGGAAGTAGGTACACTGTAGGTTTTGATTCCCTTGCGAGTAGTTGCGAGTTTGAAAATATGCGGCTTAAATTGCTGTTTCTTTTGATTGCATTGACATAGAAGTTTGATTTTGATACAGCTTAAAGGTATTAATTATAGACCTGAGTATTTGATTTGAATTTCAATTGAATACCTCTACGCGTTCATGAGGAAAGGGATAGTAACTTTAACATTATTAAAAATAATAATATTATATGATGTAACTAAAAATTTACGGTTTTCACAATTTTTCCTTTATCTGTGCTATGAGACGCTGCTTCGTTCCAAATTTCAAGATTCTGATTTCATTCCCTTCCCTTCCGATTCTCTTGCGATTTTCGAAAATTTGCGGGAATTTGCGGCATAAACGGCTGTATTTTTGATTGCGTTGGCTTAGAAGTTTGTTTTTTTCACAGCTCTAAGGGACAGTAGACTTGAGTATTTGATATAAATTTCAGCTTGATACCTCCACGCGTCCCTGAGAAAAAGGGTGTTGACAGACGGACGGACGGACGGACGGACAACAAAGTGATGCTATAAGGGTTCTGCTTTTTCCTTTCGAGGTGCGGGAACCCTAAAAGTAACATAATTTGTAATTATCTAATGGTTAAGTTCAGCCAATTAAGGCATCGAAGTATCCGTCCTGTTACTTTACTGAGAGTCCTATTGGAGAACTATTCATTATTACTGGCGCTATCGATTACATTGAATCAGTAAGCCACATCAAACAAACTTCCTTTTGCATTTAAATATTAGCAAGGATGCGCCCCTGCCCGGTTAAAAGATGCCATAAAAAGTAGTTGCTTACTGCGCTTGCGACGGTAAATGACTCGTCCTCGTAGGAATGTGGGTCAAAGGATCAGTGCCGTGAGCCTTATCACCATCTTTACGAAAATAAATGACCTTAGTGTCCACTTGATGCATTTACTGCAACTCTGATATATGATATACAATAAAATCGCTTAGCAGGCTGTGGTGACAGCTGATTTTAGGGTCCCGTAGCAAGTTTTGATTGGTTTTTCTATTGACCTGTGATACAGCTGTTATATCGTCAGCCAAATGCTGTTATTGTTTCTTGCATTAACATTGCCTATATATAAAAGTAAACATTAGCTATCTTGGTCAAGCCATATGAAATACCTGTTCCTTGGAGGTCTGTTTTTAAGTACAAAAATCTACTTAAACAGAAGCATATTAAGATCTCGACATAAAACTAAGATCCACCAGTCATTTGCTGACCATCAGACTCAAACTTAACAGCGGGCTTCGCATGGTTGCATTTATTGTGTGGCAAAATGTGCATAAAGTATCCGTCACTCTCGTACTTATGTACTTGGGCGTTTTCACTAAAAAGTGTACCCAATTAAGGACTGAAATTAAGGAACTTTAACTTTGTCAGTTTTGTGACGAAAATTAGTTATATATTGACGGCCGCATTGTATGGCTAATTTTCGTCACAAAACTGACAAAGTTAAAGTTCCTTAATTTCAGTTCTTAATTGAGTACACTTTTTAGTGAAAACGCCCACTTACGTGTCAAAAAGTGACGGATGCTGTATCCTAAATTTGTCACGCGATAAACGCAGCCACATTAAGCCCACTGATGTGCATAGACATATTCAATACTAGCTTCTGCCCGCGAAATGTTTAGAATTTAAATTATATTTTAAACGACGTATTTTTTACAGCAAGTCATAGTCCTGAATCTCCTGCGCGATCACCTCCACCTCGTTTCGTTGATGGCATGTTGGCACTCTGCAAGTCTTGTGGCTACACAGGAGTAGACTTCACCCGCTGTCAAAGGTTTATTTCAGTTCATTAATAAATAGGTGTATTTAATAGTAGTTTATGTGACTGGTGCATAATGATAGGCAATTAATAAACAAGTGTGGTTGTTTCGGTTCGTTTTATAATAAGATCACAAAAGTGTTTTAATGCCTAATTATGTGTACAGTCGCTTACATAACTTTATCTACATGCATATCATAAGTAGAAACTTATACAGGGTGTCCCAAAAGTACCACGCCACAGTGACACCGGAGGTAGGTCAGCTCAAGAGGAACCTAACCAGCCTAACATGACCTCAGTAAAAGTTGCACGGTTTTCGAGTTATTAGCGAAATGAAGATTTTTAAGAATTTTCCCCTTTGCTTTTACATTTTTAGTACCAGTATCGACTTGGACAGCTTTTAATAACAGTTTTTTATGTGTATCAAATCACGAATAGCTAATTTAGAAGTCTAAAGTGTTATTTTGTCAATAACTACTACAAGAATCTAAAAAAAGTTCGATTTATCTCGATTTAAATTATCACAAAAACATTAATTTCAACTTTGATCATCTGCCACAAAAAAAAACAATTAGAAACGAAACAAACAAGTAACGCCAATAAATTAGATACATTATTCAGATTCAGAAATGGTATAACACATGTATCTTACTACGAAAACGATAAGCATTTTTGTCATTTTAGTGATGCCTCATGGAACTAACCTAAAACTTGAGCTTCGAAAGCAGTCACTAAGTGCTACAAAAATGTTGTGGACAGCGGTTTTGCAAAATATCATGAGGGCTAATTTGTCACTCTTTTGAACGTTAACTTATTTTAATTTCAATGGGCCGGATAAAATGGCAATGAAAATAAAAACAGATTTTTTTCTCATTCATTTATTGTAAACTTAATTAGGTTACATTACAATAAGTGTTCAAATTGTCTCCCATGGACTCGAATGCACAAAAAACATCGTTTTATAAAATTTCGGCTCAATTTCCGTAAACTGACTTCCGATATGGTACGGGCAGCATCAAATACTCTAGTAAAAGTAAAAACACTAGTAAAAGTTGCACGGGAGTGTGAGCAGTGATGGCGTGCAGCATCAGGAAGGTTACAAAAATGCCTATCTTTTCGCAGTAAGATAACATGTGTTATACCATTTCTGAATCTGCATAATGTATCTAATTTATTGGCGTTACTTGTTTGTTTCGTTTCTAATTGTTTTTTTTTTGTGGCAGATGATCAAAGTTGAAATTAATGTTTTTGTGACAATTTAAATCGAGATAAATCGAACTTTTTTTAGATTCTTGTAGTAGTTATTGACAAAATAACACTTTAGACTTCTAAATTAGCTATTCGTGATTTGATACACATAAAAAACTGTTATTAAAAGCTGTCCAAGTCGATACTGGTACTAAAAATGTAAAAGCAAAGGGGAAAATTCTTAAAAATCTTCATTTCGCTAATAACTCGAAAACCGTGCAACTTTTACTGAGGTCATGTTAGGCTGGTTAGGTTCCTCTTGAGCTGACCTACCTCCGGTGTCACTGTGGCGTGGTACTTTTGGGACACCCTGTATAAAGAATATAGCGTATATAATATAAATATAAATGTAAAGTATACGTGAGAAAACTATCTGTGGTTGCCCTGTATCTTAATGTATACATTAACCCTTAACCAGGCTGACAGATCACACGTCACAGTAGAGCTTCAGCCTTACTAACGTACAAGTGGGTACTATTGATTAGATTTTCAACATGAATCCCTTAGCCTGGTTAAGTAAAGTATCGGTCACTGATACTTTAATGCTCGATTCTTAAGATTCTTTTTTGTCTAAAGAAATTACAAATTTCACTTACAAGACAACTTATAAATAGTTAACTTATCTAAAACTATTCCAATTTACGCAATAAGAATGTTAACAATAAATTACATCCACATATACATACAGGTTTCTAAATATAGGTCATTTGATTGTCGTTAGGGAATAAAGGCGTATAGTATACTGTTAGGCGATAGGCTTGCAACCTGTCACTAATACACTGGTAAACATCTTAGCCTAAGTGTGCAAAATGTGGTTACAGAATTATCACCAAGTTTTTAGAATTGTTAGTAATTCTGTAGCTCTGCCTACCCCACTCTGGGAATAAAGGCGTGAGTTTATGTATGTATGTATGTATGCTTATCGTTTCTGAACATATTGTAGGGTATTGGGTTATGATTTAAAATAGATAATAGAATCGGCACTAAATATTTTGTAATTTCCAGATGTAAGCGTGTCTTTACTGAAGAACCTAAAAGTGTACCAATAGCAAGTAAAAAAGTAGAACAAAAGAAGAAAGACCCTGAAAGGCTTATTTTAGAAAAACAGAGGTGTGTATACTGCTGTTTTACTTTCACAATACTTTAATAAACCTGTCATGCGATTGGTAGCTGGAAATATGCACCTAAAGTGGTTAGATATTTTTACAACATATCACACCTGAAGATGCGTTTAACCCTTAAATGCATAGCGTTTCGAAAATCGAACGCGTCTTTAAAGTTCATTTTCAAATTTGAATTTTGACACAGCTACAAATCTTACTGCATAAATTCTAAGATGGAAATTTGCTTAAAATTTATGTTTTAAATTGAACTTTAAAATATACAATGTAAATCTACATCATTATGCATTTAAGGGTTAACCCTATTTCCAATTTCTGTTATTTTGTTTTAGCTGTGGAGATGGCATAAAAATTAACTTATTGAAGACTACAGTTAAGAATTTGAATAATAAGACGGTAAGATATGTTCTCGATTACACTACACATCATTGAGAAAATAATATATTATTGGATTTAATCATTCAATATATGTTATTAGATAATCATATTATTATTCTAGTTACATTGTATGATTTCCAACGTTCTTTTTGCTCTTACCTTCGCATTTGCGGACTAACTTTTAATGCCTTCCTTTTCGTTTTTGAAGCCTGTTCAAGACAAAAAGGCACCAAGAGTGAGGAAGCCACGAGGTAAACAGCCGGACCCCGAACCAGTCATACTGACTTTGAGCTCTGATGAAGAAGACTCCAATAGTTCTCATCTCAGTAATCAGGTAAGCATTTCAGTGAGGCTAGCACTTGATTGTTCTCCGCCGTCACTTAATGCGTATAGTTCGATAAGGTCTAGTTATGAGAAGACAAACTGCAACAAAGAAGTCACTAGTATATATACTAGCCCTCCTGGATAAAGCGAACCTCAATGCCGACCTTGTAATCACTGTTTCTCATAATTCTGTAAAGTAAAATGTTATTGTTATGTGGGTTGTTATTTGGCTAAACACAGATTAGTCAAAATAACTGCTTACATCTGAAGAGAAGGCAGAAATCTAGTATTTTTGTACAAACTAATATTTTAACAAAAATACAGCATAATTTGTTGTTTGGTTTTCTATTTAGATACTGATATAATGTTATTTCATTTAGCATGAACATTCCGTTTTAATGAAAGAACCCTCATTAAGTGAGATTGAAGGTGGAGACTCCCCCGAAAGCAGCAGTGGAATGGACCATAGCATCGATGGTAAGTATTTGCATGATATTGTGTGTATTGTGTTGTAACTTTGGTAAATGTGCAGTAGCGCGTCCTAGACAGCTTTATAATATTTTTCACGATCAAAATCATCTTTAGATACAGTTTCTATAAAAACTTGTAAAGGATTTTTCCAGTTTTAGTAGTTCAATGCATAAGAGTTTTACAGGAAAGTTGTATACGAATTATTTAACGTGTAAATCTGTTCCTATTCGGACTGCCAATGACAATAACAAATATACCTGACTGTAATTGTCTTTAGGTAGAGGATGAAATAGCGATGAAAATAATGTTACCTCTAATTAGAAAATTAATAAGATTGAATATTATTATATTCTTCATCATCGTCGTATTATATGCTGGGTACAGAGACGAAACCCTCTGTTATCTAATTAATCAATCAAATTTATCAAAACATCACTACATTTCCATGTTAAATATATTTCAAAAACCTTGTTGTATATGACAAGCGTCACTCAGTCCGATTGTATTTTTCATGAAAGTGTTTTTCATTAAAGAATAAAACATTACATAGAGATTACTACCTCAAAACGCGCGACCGCACTACATAATGTCAATTTCTAAATGTTAAACGTAATCCTATTGAATCCTTCCTCCTAGTCGTAAAATTGATTTTTTTTTGTATTTCTTCTTAGCACAGCCATAAATTCATACAAAATCACGAAACGCGCAGACTTTTTTACTCTTGCTGATACAATATCTTTTGATGTGTTGTGACATTAAAGATGTGTAAGGCCGCCTTTACACCTGTAAGTTACTTACGTAATATTTACATAATTTACTTACGGTTGCATTTACACTTGATATAAACTTACAGTAAATAATGCTTATGTAAATGTTGTGAATTTAAACTTGCATAAGTTATTACACGTGTTAGTCATAATGCTGTATCTCTGTAATGTTATTGTTTGGTGTAGGTACAATAAAGTGTTTTGTATTGTATTGTATTGTATTGTACACGCCCATTTACATTGCTTACTAAATCAGTAAATAAAATGCCTTCTCAAAGTCGCATTTGACACATAAATTTCTTTTGTACCGCTGCCGCTCTTCTTTTTCTTTAATTTTGTCACTTCTTGACTAAATTCTCCTTTTAAATTATGCAATTTTCTAGCAATTTCCTCTGGAGTGGTACTAAATATTTCACTAAGTTCAACATGCAACAAATTTGTTTTTACGCGGTTTTTATACTCCTTATTTTTGTAGTCCCCTAATATGGGACGTGCCTCAAAAGCAGTAATTAAAGTTTATACCTCGTCTGGAAACCAGGCTTTATTTTGTTTTTGTTTAGAGGAGGACATTTTTTTTTGTAAGTTCTCAACTTATCAATTTAGTTCGATAAGTTGTAAGTCGCTTCCGTAAACAAACTCGAACGCGTTTAGACTTGCAATTTTCCAATTTACGTAAGTTGTAAGAACTTACAGTAAGTCACTTACAACGAGTGTTTACACTTGAAAAGGGTATAGCCGGGTAAGCATGGCGAAACTTCCCTTAGCGAAAAAAATAATTTCCTTTTACTGGGTTATTAACCTTTACATATGTAGTGCTTTCACCAAAATTTAAGCCTCTAATCCTTCAGGTTTAAAAAAAAACCGCATAAAAAGAAATAACATTTTTATTTTATTTTAGCCAAAGTACTAATCCGATTTCTTTGTAATTTGGATATGTTGTATATACAATTAAGGTCACTGTCTAAAAAAAAAATTAATGATTTATCTCTTGAAAAAAAACAAAAAAAAACGAGTTAAAAAATTAAAAAAAAATAAAAAAAATACGCGTGAGATTGCGACAATTTCAAAATTTACATATTTTGTGTAGAATTTAATGATGTTTAACATATATTTTTTTCAAAAGCTAAAATCGGGATTAACAGTTTGAAAAATCGAATTTGTGACATCCCATAACACTTTATCTTCATACAAGCAAAACCAAGTTGACAATAAATGAATGAAGTATATTTTGAACGCTATCTTAACGAATTTGAATTTAAAATGTGACGTTTTGCACTATAAATTGCTTTTGTGGCTATATATACGGCTACGGAGTACGAATTTTTTAATATCCCATACATATATCGACGGTTCTGTGACTCAACCTCGTATATTGAATTTTGTCCAGTATAAACTGACACATGCACTCGTGTACTTAGTGAGTGTCAGTTAATACTGGATATATTCTATATACGAGGTTGAGTCACAGAACCGTCGATATTTGTATTATTACGCAGTTGTAACAGCGATTCAAATTGTAGCAATAACACAGACGGCGTAATTTTAGTTCGTTTACCAAAATAATATTTGTCGTATAAAATCAGAGCACTTAAAAATGAAGGAACAGACATCTCGCAATCGTTAACGCTCAGTATAAAATTCGTGCCATTGTACCATTCCCGCCTTTTTTTATTTTTTTATTGTCTGAATGCCGTAAGCCCTAGCCGCATACAGCCACGGATTTTAAGGTTCGCATGAGTATGCACTCAGTAAAATAAGTCGCGTTCCAAATTCAAAATGCGTTGGAAATATAATTTCATAGTGTAATACGTAGAAGTTATTTTGTTTGAAAATAATGTATGGGATGTTACAAATTCAAGTTTTTCACACTGTTAATCCCGATTTTAGTTATTAAAAAAATTATATGTTAAACATTATTAAATTCTACATAAAATATGTAAATTAGGTAGCTGTCGCAATTTCGCACGTATTTTTTTTATTTTTTTGAAAATTGTTAACTCGATTTTTTTCTATTTTTTACAAGAGATAATTTTTTTTTTTTTTTTAGAAAGCGACCTTAATTGTATATACAACATATCCAAATTACAAAGAAATCGGATTAGTACTTTGGCTAAAATAAAATAAAAATGTTATTTCTTTTTATGCGGTTTTTTTTTAAACCTGAAGGATTTGAGGCTTAAATTTTGGTGAAAGCACTACATATGTAAAGGTTAATAACCCAGTAGAAGGAAATTATTTTTTTCGCTAAGGGCAGTTTCGCCATGCTTACCCGGCTATACCCTTTATCGTAAGTTGCTTACGTAAGTCACTTACGTAAGTAAAACTTACAGGTGTAAATGCGGCCTAATAAAATAATTTCACAGAAATACCTAGTTATAAAAAAAATAGATTAGCGTTTTTTTTTGGCAATAAAACATCTACTCAGTATGAAATCTTTTTACCGGTTGTAAACTAAACGGAACATCACTAGTCCCACTGGGGTTGCCAGTTCAAATAACTGATATGCGGCGTGTCTGCAACAATGCCGCCGACTGACTATTGCTGAGAAACGTCAAAGTTGGGTATTACGGCCGCCGCACGCACAGTGATTTTGCGAGAACGTCATGAGTTTATGAATCGTAAATATAATATAAACACATTTTTAGCGAAATGTCGTCCGATACATTTGAATGTAATAAAGGTAAACCATCATCGGGTATCGTTCACGTGGGACAATTGATCTGGGCGTTTCGTATCATTAATACGCAGTCGATCGAATCATATGTATTTCCTTTCTCCCTTGTAGTCTTTTCAATCACTAATATGTTGTTTCGTTTTACAAAAACCTTCAAAGATAATTATAATCAATAGTATCGTGAACAAATTTAGCCTATAGGATATGATTCCGCCTTTGCCAACTTAACCCCTTATATTCGTCGTTATTTTTAATCTTATTTTTTATCCGTTGAAGTGAATTGTAAAAATAATAATATGAAATCTCTGGATAATTGTTACTTTATATTAAAAGTATTGAAAAATGTTATAGTTATTTCAACATACTGATAATGACCAAGTGTCACTTATACTTTGATGGAAGTATGAGTACTCCATATTAGTCATGTTGATCTTTATTGGTGGTCACATAATTAGATATTCGTGTGTTTTATCCATGTAATTGCCTATTACCAATATTATTGCTAGTTGCAATTTATTCTAGATCATATGAACTGACATCATAATATTGAGAGCGAAATTAAACGACATGTATAGAGTTCTTATATTGAAAACTCACTTATCAATACTTTTCTCCTATACCAGTGATTGTTCCAAGTTTTGTTTGTATAAATATATTTCAGAATTACTGTTCCATTTACAATTTGTTAAAATCAATGGTCAGATTCTTGGGTGTTCAATACCTATCTCTGTCTACTGAGGAATCCATTTTAGGTGGCAAAAATACTTCAATTTCTGTGAAGACAATAGGGGCAAAACAAAAATGTATATGAAAAGTTGGATCACAGTTAAGCGTAGTTAACCATACAAGCGGCGAAGATGAAAAAAGTTCTGTTGTGCGATAAAAAGTATCCCTACAATTCTGCCGTGATATATCTATAATGCTGTTATCTGACATCTGGTATTGTTTTAACTTATAATGCTATATTAATGAGAAAAAAATCTATCAATCCGTGTTTGCGATTTTTAAAACAAGAATTTGTTAGGTAACGGCATTATAGATATATCACGGCAGAATTGTAAGGCTAATTTTCGTGCCACAGCAGAAAAGTTTTATAGAAAATTTAATTGATTGAGTTAGCGTGGACAACTTTTTAGTCCTTAACCACTACTAGTATATACGAAAACCATTGATTGATTAGTGAGCTTATTTAACATAAGTTTGTAGTTTTTCCAATTCCTGAAAGCTAAGTTTTTAACAAAGAATAACCTTGGCATACAGATGGAAAGGAGGAAGTGGTGTGATGAATGTGATGATACTTATTTCTTTTATGTGTAGAGGTTTTACTATTTTAATAGAGCAGATTTTTATGATTTTGGGGGATGATGTGTAGGTTTGTAAAACAATTTTGTTTTTGGTGTCACAGTATCTTATCTTACTCTTGTTATTTAGTGTAAAAAATCAGTTCAGATTCACTCAGCGGTTCTGTAAGTCAGTCTAAAAACGTTGAGTATGTTAAATCTCATCATAATAAATTTGGTGATATTAATAACATAAATGTTTACACCACATCATTTGTCACACCATCCATCTGACACATTGCATCTTCAACTTGTATGATATGTTGTATACATGAATGTCAGTGCTGTCGTGTCATCTGCTGTAGACCTTTGTGGAAGAGCTCAAAAACATAAGAGAATATAACTTATCTGATTAAATCTCATCGCTGTGTGATGAAGTGTGTCCAATAACCTGTTGGATTGAGTTAATATTCCACCCATTTCTGGAACCTTACACTAATTCATTTGAAAAAATAAGAATAAGTACTCATTTTTAGGTTTTATTTAAAAGGACAAGCATACTTATTATCAATACTTTAAAGTCGCCATCAATAAAACTTGTGAAAGATGTAAACTGTTTGACATATAACTTCAAATATTCACCAAGCGTGGTTTTATTAAAAATAATGTATAATGAATAGTTATTTCATCTTAAACTTAATATGAAAATAATGATCACATGATGACATGAATGAATGATGTGTATAAATCATTGCAGAGACCTCACTTGACCTTTAAAAGTATGTGATTATCGAGTAATCTTGGTGAATTGGTTTGTTTGGGTTTGTTTACATCTTTTGCAAGTTCTATTGACGGCGACTGTGTAAATATATTGTTGTCATTGTTTACGGTATTTCCTCTTTATAAATATTTTTATTTTTGTTCCCCAGATGGAAGCACAGATGAACTAATTCGAGGATCATTGCAAGACCTGGTGGCTTCACTAACATGTCGAACTATTAGAATTGGCTCATATAAATATACACCTAAAGAAAAGGTATAGATAAGATAAAATTCCTTTAAATAATGTTGTTTAAAAAAAGCGCCAATGTGCAAATAATAATTATTAGTCTGATAATTATTTTGTTTTTTTATAGGTAACAATATCTTCAAAAGGAATTAAAATAGTTGCGCCCTCCCTTAGAGATGAATCCCAAGATGTTGCTATCCAAATAAAATTAAAAGATGTTGTTAGAATATTAGCACATTTCTCAAAAGGTGTACCTGTTATTTTTTTGTATACCGTAAGCAAATGTGGAGCATACATACGAAAAATTCTAGACATGACAGATGAATCAGGTATGTGCAATAATTCAACTACTAACCCTCAGTGTCCTTTGTGTTTCTATTTCCTTGTTAAACATGTAATTTTTGTCCTCAGGCCCATACTATAACCCAATGTCAAAGATAGATCCCCATAAAAGAATAACACTGTTGCCCGATTCTGTATCAGAAGAAGCAAAAGCAGCTTTTAAAGTATTATTTGGTAAATCAATGGATGAACTTAATGCCAGAGAAGCTAATGAAATTTTAGTCAGAACATGTACAAAAGAAGGTAACAACGTTGCCAAAATGACAACCAGATCATTAAGTGCTTCCAGTGCGGCCGGAACTAAAAGGTACTTCTGACAGTCCTCATACGTTTTATTCATTTCCTACAGCCACGCTTTTATTTGAGTGATTGTCAATCGCTTTTATGAGAGGAGTGCATATAAGTCCTCAGGGTTTTTGAAGATGCACAGTTGGGACTCCCTTACTTATGTGCTGAAGTTTCTCAAGAAACTTGAACTGTAGTGTCTATGGTATTATGCATGATGCATCTAATTGAATGCATTTATTTCGTTTTAGTTGTGGTCCCGCAGAAATAAGGCAAATATTGATTTACCCACCGGGAAAAGGTGGGATTCCAATCAATACAGAAGACTACATGTGCTTGGCCCAAGACCAATTCTTAAATGATGTGATAATAGATTTCTATCTGAAACATTTAGTTCACGATGTTCTAACGCATAGTCAGAGAGAAAAAACTCATATTTTTAGTACTTTCTTCTACAAAAGACTCACGACTAAACCAAGTAAAGTGAACAAAAGTTCCAACCCCCATGAGTGGGATAGCAGCCTCACCCCAGCACAAAAGAGACATTTGAGAGTTAAAACGTGGACAAAAAATGTCAACATATTCGACAAAGACTTTATTGTAGTTCCTATTAATGAAAACTGTCACTGGTTTGTTGCTATAATTTGCTTTCCTAGTCTTGAGGGATGCCGGAGTATGATAGACAATCGAGCCGTAACGCCGCAAGAGATAAAAAAAAGAGGTAAGTACTTCCTGCAAAACAGTTCTAATTTAAATTTAAAGCTTTGTCATATCAAATGTCTTAGGTATTTATTATTTATTGCAAACTAGGTTGTTGTAGGTCTGCCAGAATCTCATGCCAAAAAAATAATAATTTAGAGCTTGCTATTCCGGGTAATAGGATTTAAAGGTCTTGTTACTTGATTTTCCACCAGATCAATATTAATATGACGTGGTGGACTCAGTTTCCCGTAATCTTTATTCTTTTGGGAATTATTCAGTTTTCCAGGGTGAAATTGAAATACTACGTCTGTGCAATTAACTATTATATATATATGTCGAAGACGGACCAAACAAACATTTATAATGTATTAGTAACAAATAATTTCCTAATACTTGCAAGTTGTTAAGTTACATTAAACAATCATGTGCGATTTGTATGTTTATGTTATGACAGAAGAAAAACAAAAGACGAATTTATGCAACTATGTTAATCAACTTCCTGTTCTGACGAGATGTGAGCTTTCTTCTTTTTTTTCTATTTCCCTTAAAAACATACGAAGACCGTGCTGCACGGCTACGATAAGTGAGAGTGAGGCGGCAAGCGGCAATAGATAATCCTGGAATTAAATGGCACCTAATTTTAAGGGTTCCAAATAGAATTACGTGTCGGACATAAAGGCGAAATGGAATGATAAGGTAGTATAATAGTAGTATATAACGTTTCTGTGAATGTTTAACCAACTTAAAGTATCATTATTATTTGGTTTCACTTACCAGTCTTTTGAATAACACGATACAAAATCAAAGATTACATTTGATTTACATGTTCACAAATCATTACAAATGTTACAGAACATGATTGATTGACCATATAGTAGGAGATCGGAATAGGAGAGGACCTTCAACGGGATGTCTATTCGATAAAAAGTATTTTATAGCTTATAGCAAATTTAATATGTTAAGTAATAAATGGCGAAATATTTCAGTCCAGTATATAACTAATTTAATAAAAAAAACTCAACTTTAAAATAAAAAATATGCAATTGCTTTTTAAATAGACAAATGGAAATACTAATCGAAAGTATGAAGCCTATAGAATATGCAAACGTAAGGTTGACTATTTTTTCCCACCATGACTATTGGTTAGGCAGGTAGGTATAAACAGGTAAATCGGTACAAATAATTTGCACTAAACCTAACGTTTGCATATTCTATAGGCTTCATAGTTTCGATTATTATGTAATTGGTCTATTAAACAAGCAATTGCAATTTAAAAAAAGTTCATTTTGTTTTTTCGTTTTTTTTTGTACTGGACCGAATTTTTTCAGACAACCTATTCGCTATACATTACTTACCTTATTAAATTTGATATAAAATACCTTTTATCAAATAAACGTCCCGGTGAAGGTCGTCCCTATTCGGATCTTAGACTATTTTTTTTACACTTGAGATTGAAGGGGTTTCAAAAATAACACATAATAATAAACCCTGGGAAGCAGTGAAATTTGAATTGACACGCGTAAGGCAACATTGCCATATGAAAATCGATTTCTTTTTACTTTAAGGGCGTACCCCGTCTCAATGACCTCGAGCATTTCAACTTCTTCCCTCCCCACTTCCTTTCCTCACCTCTGCAAGTTTACGTACATGCGCCATCGCTTTTTCGTAACGCCATCTAGTATAAAGTAAATGTACTATAATGGCCAACTTTTTAGGCCGCTAACGACATCTTACGGATTGTTGGCGTACTACTATAACTTGCAGTTGGTATTGAGACTTTTTAGGCCAGGAGCTGGCAACCCAATCGAACATAAAATTTTATTCATTAAATACTTACCAAAAAATCGTGAAAACATTTGTTTTGCACTTTAAATCCCATTAAATTCGTCAATCTTGTTGGCATTGCTTATGACACAGTAAAGCGACAAGGTACTAAAGTGATCAGTTACTTTTGACGATGACTTTACGGATATACAGGGTGTTTGGCAGTCGGGTGTAGGGGTTTTAAGGGATGATAGTAAGGGTCATTCTGAACATTTTTGACCACATTTACTATTATGCTAAGTTTCACGGTTTCCGAGATATTGATCATTTTAATAGGATTTTTTGTAATTTTTCCTTATGTCCGTGATACAAAAAACCCCTTAATTCAAGTATTAATTTAAAAAAAAAAACAGTGTTTTCTTGCATGACTTGAATCACTATGAAATAAGGAAGTTTTAAAGCTACATGGCATTTTTTTTTCCTTACAACTTTTTGAGTAAACGCGCAAGAGTTACTTTCTCCATACTAAGAGAACCCCGCGTTTGTTTTTCACCAAGTATGGAAAAACCAATTTTGTGAGGTTACTCAAAAAGTTGTAAGGAAAAAAAAATGGCATGTAGCTTCCTTATTTCATAGTGATTCAAGTCATGCAAGAAAACACTGTTTTTTATTTAAATTAATACTTGAATTAAGGGGTTTTTCGTATCACGGACATAAGGAAAAATTACAAAAAAAACCTATTTAAATGATCAATATCTCGGAAACCGTGAAACTTAGCATAATAGTAAATGTGGTCAAAAATTTTCGGAATGACCCTTATACTATCACCCTTAAAACCTACACCCGACTGCCAAACACCCTGTATATTTACCAGAAATTATAACAAACTCGTCAGTGGAGTACAACAGTGCGTCGTGTACCTTGCTCGTAAAGTACTCGTAGTTGGACGCAGTGAGTCGGGTTGTTGAGTGAGAGCTGTAGTGTTGCACACTGTAGACACCAGGCATAATGACAGAATGCTAGTGGTGCACAGTGCGGGTAAGTCGGCTTGCTGTGAGACTGCGTCATTTGCTTGGAAGGTCGTCAGGTTGCATAATTGTCCATTGTCGAGGGTCACCAATGTAGTTAGAGAGGGCAATAGAGAGATCTCTCTCCAGGCGGGTGTTATGCCTGGGGACAGAAGTCCATTGGGATGAAGTTGGAAGTGCTACATATATCAACTGACTGTTGAAATTTCGCTTGCGCGTTGTAGAACAGTTTAGTTCCGCTGTCTGACGTTGTGACGCTGTTGGCGCTGGCGAGTTGGTGGTACATGGTTTGCCGTTAGATGTCGCCATGTCGCCATGTCGCGCGTGGCTCCGAGCGGCACGGGTTCCCCGTTCGACGGCCAAGCGGCGTATGCCGCCCGTCGCCCCCGCATAGACCCGCGAGTGGGGATTAGCGCGCTAACATGAATATTTTATTTTCCTCAAAAACTACAGAATCAATTAAAAAAACATCCGGCCAAATTAAAGTTCACATTATTGTCCAATTATAAGTTAAGTCTCATGTGTAAATATCGCATAATTAGGCAGTTATAATGGATTATAGATCGAGAAAAGGGTTCACGGGAAATTATTATACTCTTAAGATATAAACATTTGCGAAATATTTTTCCGTGAAAAATAAAGAACAAATGCCAAGCTAAAATATATGTTTTTTACAGATTTTTGTACTACATTTTGGCTTATTTGAATCGACTTGAAAATCGCTAAAATACGCCGGGTAGCCCCTTAAAGACTAGGCCGACCGTCCATTGGCGTCCTCATTACTATTACTGTGTTTAGAAAACACAGTAATAGAACAAACTAAAGTATTTTCTTGCAATCGAACGATAGTTTTTTGTAGTGCAAATGAATACACAATTTATAGGGTATATCACATAACTTTAACCATTGAACTATGAGTGAAACTATGACTGAACGGAAAAAAGTGGCCACTACACGAAGGTTAAAGGACCAAAAACCATAGCGTATTGATTTGTACTACAAAAAACCAACTTTCGATTTCAAGTCAATACTTTAATTTATTAAAAAACACAAATATAGTAATGAGGGCGCCACCAGACGCTCGGCGTTGTCTTAAATTTGTCATGAGATTCCGATAGACCTATAGGGTTCGGCTCCACTGAGGCGGAGACGGCGCATGCGGTCACTTCGGGCGCGCCTTGCGAACGTTAGTTTAAGATTCTATTGGTTAACATTGGCACAGCTCCACTTCAGTGGAGCCGCAGCCTACAAGATGTGGTGAATAATCCTTTCCCATCGTTTTTGGTTGGATAACTTGCTTTTTCAGTTGGCTTATTGATGGGCACTGAAGCTAATTGAGTAAGCAAGATAAATACGAACTAATGTGACATTTTAGTGAACACGGAACAGCTTGAATGAATACCAGTGATGTAAAATCTTTTATCAAATTGTCAGGTTCGTGAAGTAGGGGCCGGTAGCCATTATACAGTCCCAAGAAAAGTGTGGTAATCACAATCAACAAAAATTAATATTTTGTAATACTTTTTTTTTAACAGAAAGAAGATCCTCAATGCAAATAGGAAACACTACTATTACACCACTGATGAAGCAGGAACAACTTACATTAAGCTGTGACTCTGACAATCTCAGTGAGCGAGATGAGGCTGAAGCAGAGGTAAAATACTCTTTGTATAATATGTTATATGTATTAAGGTTCTCTTGGCTATTGTCAATTATTAAAGTTCCTTTATAACCCTGATGCAAAAAAAAAGGTGTTATAATTTTTTTCATTTATTATTGGAATTCTTATGTTCACATTTTTATGAGATCCAGTCATCTAGTTACAATATTGCATTTTGTTCTGATAGTGATTGGTACCAGCTCGAAAATTCGTTAACTCAATTGGCTTATTACAGGAAAGTGATTTGGATATGCAATGCGATTCAGATGAAGAAGAAGAGCCTGAAAGTTTTGTAGAGAAGAAGGTTGAGGTACAACCTGCAGCCAGAACGGAACCCGTAAAACAGTAAGTTTAGTAGTACTAAACTAAAAAAAAATACTATCTCCCAAAACCCATATGCATTCGACAATTTTATATTTAAATTTATTTATTTCGTCACAAAACAGATAGGTACAGAAGTCAGTCACATGTATGTACTTCACTTTTCATACCTACGCTCGGCGGTCGCTTTCAGACTGTCAAAAATGCACAAGAAACTATTGTGGTAGTGGCTCGTATCTAGTGTGAGATTATTGATCTATTAGTTGATCAAACGATCAACTAGACAAATCCAAAAACATAATCTCACAATTTTGATTAATTGAACGTAATAACTACCACATTTTATTAGCCTATACACACATTTAACTACCAACTACTACTACTACTACTACTGTATTATGCAACCAACTCTCTGTAATAATGATTAAATTAGTTTTTATTATTAACTCACAGGTATTCCTTGTGTTTCAGGCCTTGTATTCTCATTTTTGACTCGCTTGCTGGTGCGTCTAGATCTAGAGTTGTGGCAACCTTACGCGACTACCTCACCTGTGAATATCAAGCTAAGGCAAGTATTGAATAGCCTATATAATACGCCGGACAACAGCCGGGATCCTATCATTTTCTCGCCACTCATTTAGCAAAATTTCATTTCGCAACCTACGATTGATAAATACATCATTTATCATTTTATCTTTTTACAACTACTGATTTAGCAAATAATTCATTTGTTCGAATAATAACTTGTCAAATTTTCATTTCATATTGTGTAATTTGTCAAATAGATTATTTATTATTGATATCAAATAGCCAACTAACGTTCGTTCTACAAACGTTTGCTATTATTACTTTGTTTGTCATAGGTTTCTTTTTATAAAAGCAATAGTACAAAATCGCCATTACATTTAAAAAAATTTAACCCTTTTTAGGACGGGCGGACGGACGGAAGTACCCATTTATGTAGTGCGAAAAAAAACTGCAAATAAAAAAACTGCATACTGCTTACTATATACTGCTCATAAGTTTGCCTAACGAATCATTTTGTGTAATGAAAAATACCTAAATGAAAGTACAATATTTGATACATTTATAAATTGTAGTATTTGGTAAATGACTAGTTGTCAAACGATAAGTTTTAAATCGAAACATTTCTCGCAACAACATATTTGTGAAATGAATAGTATATGAAACGTTGGTTATCAAATGAACATTTGTCAAACAAGTGTCGGTGAAATATTAGGGAACCCAACAGCCTGTGTCTGCCCAGTGCATGGACTCAGGTTGAAAACAAATGTTCCTGAAGACTTTATCGATATCTAACCTGAGCCGTTTTCGAGAACGTGATTACAAATATTTCAACTTTCGTCAAGCCTCACAAATAAAATGAAAAACAATGGGTTACTCAATAGTTATGGTTAACTCAATGTGTACTTGTATTTCAGATTTCACCAGCAAAAATTTTCAACAAGGACAACATTAAAGGAAGTTGTCCGAAGATTCCCCAACAAAATAATTTTACGGACTGCGGTCTTTATTTACTTCAATATGTCGAACAGTTTTTCAAGGTAACAAGTAACTGTCAAATTTTTAATCATGTATACTGGGCATCTATCCTAGGTGGTAAAAAACTAGAAACCACATCGTCTTGACGTGTTATGGTCTTTTGGTATTATTTTTAAGTCGGCTGCCATTACTGTCAAGTAAATAGAGCAATGAAAACGTTGACAATGCGATAACTGGTCAAAGACTATAATGGTATTTACCCCTAGAAACTCAACCCATATGTAGCGCCTAACCATAAGACATCGTATGTTATCAGATAAGTTCGCATTCGTCTTGTTTTCTCCATTAGCATGTCAATGGGTACTGAAGCTGACTGAGAAGGCAAATTAAATGTTTCTTTCCATCTAAAAACGATGTCATATCTTTATTCACTATATCTATACTGTTTCAAGGTCATTTTTTTTCTAATTATTATGTTGTAATTATTTCAGGACCCTGTAAAAGACTATAGCCTACCTATAAAGCAACTAGCTAGCTGGTTCGACGAAATAGTAGTAACGAGAAAAAGGGAAGAGATTTCTTTATTACTAAAGGCACTCATGAACAGATACAACCCGGATTCGCATTTAGCATTGCCTGACATCATTTTTCCTACATTAAATGGTATTTACCTTCATACTTTAATTTATTATACACAACACAACATTTAAATTGAATTAAATTAAAAAGGACTAAAAAAGTGTCAGACGCTTATTAGTGAATAGTGAGGGCCGTAGGAATGTAGGAGGCTATGACAAAATTTCATATTAGGTATGTGGTTTAAAACTGAAGAAAATCTCCGCACAGTTGAGCTTGTTCTGTCAAGCACTTTTAACAAGCGGCGACTATTATTTGTTTAACCCTTAACCAGGCTAAGGGATCCATTTTTCCCAAATAAAATCTACTCAATAGTACCTTGTATGTTAGTGCTTAAGGCTGAAACTCTACTGTGACGTGTCATCTGTCAGCCTGGTTAAGGGTTAACAGTCTATAAAATGTCCCACTACTGAGCAAAGGCCTCCCTTCCTTTTTTCCACGTAGCATTATCTCGGTCTCCCACCAGTCTTGATTGAAGGCATCAAGCTGATCTCGCCAACATCGCCTTGGTCTGCCAAGATACGGAATTCTACCTTGTGGGGACCCATTTCGTCCACACTTTAGGCCTACAATTCCTCCGACACACGCGACAGACATGCCTTGCCATGCCCACATTACATGTGTGTTATTTTAGTTTTGTTTAGTTGTGTTTAGGCTTGAATTATAGTGTCGTATTCCTGATGTGGTCGATAATTTGACTCCCAAACGA
Organism: Acleris laterana; assembly: GCA_963966035.1. NCBI lineage: Eukaryota > Metazoa > Arthropoda > Insecta > Lepidoptera > Tortricidae > Acleris > Acleris laterana. The sequence goes on along the minus strand of OZ014441.1, from coordinate 10,056,511 downwards.
CCACTAATCAAGCATTTAACCTTTTAATTTACCAAATGCAACAATAAAATAATTAAAGTATACAATGTAAATACAATATTATACCTTGAGTTAGGACCTTAAGACGAAGTTGAAGTATTTTATAACATGAACGTGAATGAGTGTTCCCAGATTTGCTACTTACCTAACACTAATGTAATATTAGTATTAAAGTAGTTTTATTTTGTGCATCACCATTTATTTATGTATATGTTACAGGTATATTAATAGAGAATGAGGAACAACAAGATGAATTATCAGATGGTGATAAGGGAAATTCTAGTATAAGCAAAATCATCAAAACAGACGGAAAAGATTCTGAGGGGACAACTCTTACGTTTGTTAAACAAATGTCAACGGGGGACATCTTACTAAAACAAAGTTTTGCTGATTCAGCTGATGCATTGCTTCGAAAGACGATAAGAATTTCAAGTGATGTGGAAAATAGACTGCAAATCAAACCAGGGTTTATCAAGAAAGGTGACAATGAAAATCAAATACTGATTCCTATTAAGCTCCATACTAGTGAACTAGTTAAAGACATTCAAAATACGTTCATAGTTAATAAGAATAATAAAAGTTTGGGTGATAAAAAACACGGTGTAAATAATCAAAATGTATCCAATGTGCACTTGAGACAGAATATGAGTGAGAGTGACAGCAATTCGTTCCTCAAGTCGCGGCGGATCAACAAGCTCGACGACGGGGTCGAGACCAGCAAGAAGTTTAAGAGGAATGAATGTTAGGTTGTTGCCTGTCCATATACCATATCTATTAAATTATTTTTAATTTAATAACGCTGTTAAGTTGTTACATGGACTTGTAAATATTAGTTAATATTATTAACATGTATTAAAATAACTGTATTTTATAATGTAAAGATTTAAAATAAACTTGTGTAATTATATTAGTTTCCACAAAATATAAGCCTGGAGGATTATATCATCTAGCGTTTTTTTGTCCCAGATACTATTTCCATACGCACATTTTGGAACACTGGAAAATAGATGACCACTTCTTAGCCGCGACGACGTAGCTTTGAAACCACTACACATTTTAAAGTAAACATATACCGGGCTCACATCAGTCAGTTGCGAGAACAATGACGGCACTGATATTAGATAAGGACAGACACAAAAATTTGCCATGGTAGGCTGGTGCTGCTGACCATATGAAAATTTCCCCAATATAACAAATAAATCTGGTTTTTTTTAAAATAATACTTTGTATATTTAAAAAAGTATATATAAATGCATTAAATTATTTTAATTCGTCAGTGCGCCTGCAATACCGCGTAACTAACAAATTAAATAAGTTGCAAAGTACACCTTAGCACCTAAGTCAGTAAGGTACATTTTGCAACTACATGATTTTTTTACTTACGCGGTATTGCAGGCGCACTGACGAATTGTATATTAATTCTTATCTAATCTTATACCTTTAAACGAGCAATTATTGTATGTATGTATACATATAATCGGAATCTTGGAAACGGCTCCAACGATTTCGATGAAATTTTAAATATAGGGGTTTACAGGGGCGAAAAATGTATCTGTCAAGTTGTCATCTTCGGGAAATGTCGTTTTAAACCCGAGCGATGCTTTTTTTCAGGTCTTCTATAATATCTCTTAATTTTTTATTTTTATTTTCTAGTCTTTTGTTTTTCTGTGATATATTTTTGATTTTTCTCAATCTTCTTCTAGATACAATTTTTAAACCGTGAATAATTTTTCTCATTTTGTGCTTTCGCGGCGATTCTGTTATTTCAGTTATCTCTTCATCGGTTTGCACATCATCCACATCCACATTTTCATCTACTATAAGTCGTTCTGGTCCTTCAGAGTGAGGTTCATCCTGAAAAATATACATTGTAGATATAAAAGACAAAAGATGATTATAAAACTTAATTACAAGTTAATAAAAAACAATATATCTTAGTAAAATTTAGTCGAGTTGCATACAATAAAGCAGTTTGTTGCAATGGGAGTTCAATGAAAATGTACTTTAAATTAATATTACCTACATAAAGCTACGTTGTTACAATATGAATTACCTACCTACTTTACTTCTTAATTTTTTATTTTAATTACCTACCATATTCAGACTTCACTTACAACAAGCATTGGAATTGCTTTATTAGACAGATAAAGACGGCCAACATCGCTTTTTGGTCTTAATTTGTCTTTATCCCCGAAGTGCTTAGAACATATTACAGTTGATTTAGTAGGCAGCCAGTCGGTCTCTTTTCTCAACAATCGAATGATTTCCACCCACTTCTTTTGTCGTTCTGCATCCTTGGGCACCCTGAAAATGTATATCAATATAAAATAGGTAACTAAATGAAAATACTAGATTCTTCTATTAACATTAATCTGTATTTTTTATTAAATCTACTTCCCATTTATTAGAACTCAAACATAAAACTTAAAATCCCCAAAAATGTGGGAAAACCAAAACGATATTTTAATGGCAACACTGCACCTAAATCGCAATATATTTTGGTATTTTAAATCGACTTCTGGGTTTTTAAATTAATTTGAATACGTAAACAATAAACTTACGTGTGGAAAGTAATTCCGCTGGATTTGTTATCTTTTTGTGACCTTGAATTACATTCTTTCACTACGCATTTTCCCATTTTGTAACTCGCTGCAACTCTGCCGGCGTCCCAATGAGCACTGAGTTGACGTTTGCTGACATATGGCTGTGGCCTTATGTGAAGTGGCAACGCTTTGGTGCGGTAATTGGGGATCACCTAAAAAAAAAACTACTTGTTTTTATATTTTTATTCGAAAGAATAGACTTTTATAAGCCAATAAAAAAAGTATCAGATTTTTTGGTTGCGTCATAAAACTACAAAAAATAAAAATAGTTTATTTAATCTGGGACGGATTAAGATGGACACTAACCTTAGTCTGTCACATAATTAAAAAAACAGTTACTGATGTACCATTGACAGCTAGCCTGTCATAAATTAAAACAAACAAGGGGGTCTATGGCTGGATGTCATTCTGAAAACATCTGTCCAATTATTTAATTTATTGAAAATTATTTTATCGTTGATTTTGATTCGCAAATCCAGGGCAGTTTTGTGGGACAACTTGTAACATTGATGAAGAACTTGCATTAAATAAAATAACAGTGAAAAGATAGTTCCAAATGAGTTAGCGGTCAAGATCACACCAAGCCATTGAAGTGGATGACCGCCATCTTCAAGGGGCACGACTATGACTGGAAACTTCGACGACAGGACTGGATTCACCGTACAACGTTGCTTATATATACTTGACATTGGCAAAATTGCGTTATTATGTAGACGCCATTGAATAAAGAAATAATAATAATAAAACAAACAACATAACCTTCGCTTGTGATTTTACGCCCGCTTCCTTCTCTAAGTTTTCGGTATATCCTCTGGATTTCTTTTATTTTTCGACTGCTTACCCACACCGGACTTTTGATATTGCCTGCTTCGACGATATCTCTTGCTTTGTACCCTGAATCTGACTTTGATAGCCGCTACGACGACTTGGAACTGATACTGGAATTAGAAAACTGCAAAATATGAATAGAACCACTGATTTTGTTAGAGCGGACACATCAAATCTGCCAAAAGTAGATACGATTATGCTTATGGAGTTTATGAACTCTAGTGACAAGTATAACGTCGCTGAAATAAGGGGTGCTCCATCGTTAGCCACAATCTCATATTGGTCCGCGAGTTTAAGCGGGGTCGGGAGTGCCTCAAAGATGAGTCGAGACCGGGACGGCCGTCGACTGCTGTAACGCCAGAAAACGTGATCAAAGCCGAGTGGTTGATTAAAGAACGCAGAAATATTACCCATCGGGAAATAGAGCATGAACTTGGTATTGGATCACCCGCAGTTTCATGCATTTTACATGATCATCTTGGCGTCAGGAAGGTCGCTTCGCGTTGGATACCGCATTTGCTGACCGAAGAGCAAAAAACCCGGCGAGTAGTTTGGTGCCAGTTTATGCTCAAAAAATTCGACGGACGGAGGTTTCTAATATCCTTACTACTGATGAGTCCTGGATATACTGCTATGACCCTCTAACAAAGCAACAATCTATGCAATGGGTGTTTGAGGAAGACGGGCCACGGGAACAAAAAAATGATCGCCGTTTTCTTTCGCCGCGGGGGGCCAGTAGCTGTAGTTCCACTCGAAGATCGAAGAACAGTTACTAGCCAGTGGTACACAGAGGTCTGTTTACCCCAGGCATTTGACAGATTTGGTGAGGATCGTCCAAAGAGCAGCACTCATGGAATTCTTTTTCCCCAAGATAATGCACCTGCACACACCGCGGCAATAACAATGGATTTATTGACCAGTAAAGGTGTTCAGCTGGTGTCGCATCCACCCTACAGTCCTGACCTGGCCCCGTGCGACTATTTCTTGTTCCCCACTATAAAGAAAATGATGCGTGGCCGGACTTTTATGGACTCGAACGAGGCAGTATTAGAATTTGAGCGACTTTTCTTTGACCTTCCGCAGTACGCATTGTTTAAATGTTTTGAGGATTGGTTTTATAGAATGAGGCGATGTATTAAACTTGGAGGAGTATATTTTGAAAAATATTAAAGTGATTTGTAAAAAAAATTAATGGTTTTTAATGAAGTAACTAAAAATATTCATGGCAACCCTCGTACATAGGTTTTTAATAAAATAAAACAATTTAACTCATCAAATAACTTTTATTATAGGATCCTGTAGATTTACCAAGCCACATGCAATTGTTTCTAATTCGTCCAAGTATTTCACATGTTTATTATCCACTTCAGAATGAGGTTTTAACATTCGAAACTCCCTTACTCTCCTTATACCGTAAAACCTTACAACTTTGCCCTTTGAACATAACTTTGCCCTAGTCGTCACTTTAGAAAGTTAAACATATCGCTGGCAAGACCGAGTAACGGCTGACCCCCCACCATGCTTTAGTCACTCGTCAGACGGCTGCGAACACAGTAGTGTATTTTGGTGGGCCAAAAAGTGCGAAAAAACTTCTGTGGTAAATTCACCTACGACGTCCCAACAGGTACCTATGTACTTTTGACTGTTATAACTCTATAGTTAGTAATCGCTACAGACAAAAACTCAACACTGTATCTCAATTAATTTCTGAGTTATGGCGGTGGGCAATGTTATATGCTAATTCCGGGAGTGCTGCTCGCAACATTGCCCAGCACAATTTCACCGTTAGGGTTGTCACTCAAGACGTGATAACGGAATTAAAAGGACAACTATATGCATATCTGAATTATTCATTTTATTTTTGATTATATTGCAACATCACACCGTTGTTTCTGTTAGAATGTCATTTGTTTATTGTACATGTTACGCCATTTTTTTGTTTGATTCGTAATTATAATCTGTTTTTTTTCACTATAAAGTACTGCCCATAGAAATTACTACGTGGTGCTCATTTGTTTCTTGCATAGAACTTGTATGGCAAGGTACTTTGTACCATAAAAACCGAGTATAGTAAAAATATTGTTTTTTAATGATGAATAAGTATTTCTGAGGTAATTTGATTTTATGTTATTAATAAAAATCTGATTTTTAATGAGCCTATTATTTATATTTTAAAAGATGCTTACAGCTAAGATTAGACTTTCTTCATTTATACAGACTTAAACACATTACCCTCCTTTAGGTTTCGACTTAGTCGCGTAAAATCAAAAATTGACAACCTTAATTGACATTCATTTTTGTATGAAGGTGTCACAAAATCGATTCACAACTTTGCCCACCGAATTTAGGTGGAGAATCCGACGTCAAAAAAGACTTTTAATTATATGGAATGAGGTCATAATTAATGTATATTATAGGTTTTTAAGGACCTGATGATAAAGTCGTCGATGCCGAAGTTATTAGCGTTTATACAAAAGTGGGCAATGTTGGAAAAAAGTTTTTTTTTTGGCCCGCAGCTTTGAGAGGCATTTTCACCAATAAAAAGGCGTATTTTTGTATTCTATTCATAACAGACACCAAGAACAGAGTCCAAAGGTGTTATTAGTACAGACTTTTAATTCAAAAAGTTATTGTAAACGTGAAAAAAATAGCAATAATTGCAAAAAGCGGGCAAAGTTGTATGGTTTTACGGTAACCCTTTCAATATGTACTCTCAAGCTTGCGATAACTTTAGTCTGAATTACCTCTTTTTTTGTTAACTGTTTATTTGTGAAAACAGAAGGAGGTCTTAGCAGTTTTGGGCAGTTTCTGTTTGAGTGTTTGCCATTTCACACCAATTTTCCTTTAGTTCTTTCCTAATAGCAAAGAACCTCTTCTCAGGAGTTTTAACGTCATTATTGGTGCATGTTGGTAAAAAACACATTTTAGGTTCTCTCCATCGTTGGTCTTCCATGGTAAAAACAAATTGAATGCCACGAACAGAAGTTCAGTCCAGGGTACAAAGCAAGAGTTATCGTCGAAGTAAGCAATATCAAAAGTCCGGTGTGGGTAAGTTGTCGAAAAATTAAAAGAAATCCAGAGTATATACCGAAAACTTAGAGAAGGAAGCGGGCGTAAAATCACAAGCGAAGGTTATGTTGTGCAATATCAAAAGTCCGGTGTGGGTAAGCAGTCGAAAAATTAAAAGAAATCCAGAGAATATACCGAAAACTTAGAGAAGGAAGCGGGCGTAAAATCACAAGCGAAGGTTATGTTGTTTGTTTTAATTTATGACAGGATAGCTGTCAATGGTACATCAGTAACTGTTTTTTTTAATTATGTGATAGACTAAGGTTAGTGTCCATCTTAATCCGTCCCAGATTTAATAAACTATTTTTATTTTTTGTAGTTATATGACGCAACCAAAAAATCTGATACTTTTTTTATTTGCTTATAAAAGTCTATTCTTTCGAATAAAAATATAAAAACAAGTAAGTAGTTTTTTTTTTAGGTGATCCCCAATTGCTAATCTAGTGTAACATATAGGTATATCAATATCAAAAACTAACAACTCCGAAGCTGTCATCCTAATGCAATGCAGTGAATTAAAAGTTCTTTATGCTTTCAACATCTATGCCAATAAGCTACCGACGGTGGTGGGGAGGAGGGCTACCCTCCTGTACAACCCCCACCCCGCGGAACCCCCTAGTTTAGGAGAGGCTTAAATGAGGGGAGGGTCTCATCGGGGGGGGGGGGGGGGGGGGGGGTTCCTGTAGTTTGGGACTCTGGGTCAGTGTCGACGGAGCTCCGCAAGCGGAGCTCCTATTTCTGGGTAGTTTTGCCCTCCGGGCCTGCTGAACATCTAACCTAACCTAAACCTACCTATTTTCTGGTACTGGTTAGGAAACAGTGAATAAAAATCCTTATTCATAAACAGGGGGGTTTGGGTGTGCAGGAGGGTAACCTAACCTAACCCAACCTAAAATAATCTTTTTTTTTTTTTTTTTTTTTTACGGAGTGGAAATGCGTTAGGTACGCATCATCCCCCCGGCCTAACCTAACCTAACCTTTTTTTTTTTTTTTTTTTTTTTTTTTTTTTTTTTTTTTTTTTTTTTTTTTTTTTTTTTTGACAGGGTGGAAAATCCTTTATGGATTCCCCTCACCATGGGAGTGGTGAGGGGATATGTGGGACTCACCCGCCACCCCCCCTCAGAATGAGAGGGGGCGGCGAAGCGCAACCCACTAAAAACCACCCTGGCGTACCCTCCTGCCGGCTCGGAGACAACGTGGAACCTGCCGAAGCCTTACCCACGCTGCCTCCCGGCTGCCCCAGCCACTGCCGGGGCTACCCGCGCCTAAGGAGAGAGGGGCCGAGCACGCCTGGTCCCTCTCCCAGACAACCCAGTGGCTAGCCTACGGCGGGCCAGGGACTCCCATCCCCGACCCGCAGCCACTAAGGGTTGAGGCGGGCGGCAAAACGCCGCCGCCTCAACCCCTGCCGTCTGCGCCGGAGCGGATGCGCCTGAGGGGACTCCTCGCGCTCACGCTCCGAGGCCTCCTTCTGCGAGATGACACACTCGCAGAAGGAGGCCACAGCCCTCCAGGACCTGTCGCTGCACAGCATTGCAGACACAACGCTGTGCAGAGAGAGGTCCCACTGCCCGATAGCCAGCGCCATGTCGGCGCGCTCCGAACTCCACCGGCTGCACACCGCAAGGGTGTGCTGAGCCGTGTCGTCCGGATCGCCGCACTCATGGCACTGCGGGCCGGGCTCCCTCCCTATTTTGTGCAGGTAATGACCGAAACAACCGTGTCCGGTCAATACCTGCACAAGCCGGTATGATGTGGCGCCGACTGCCCTCCCCAACCAGGTGTCCAGCGACGGGAGGATCGCCCCTATGAACAACGAACCTAACCTAACCTAACCTAACATAACCTAACCTAACCTAACCTCCTCATATCATTATAATGACTAAATAGCGCTGTTCTAATGTAAAACTGTAACCTTGAATATCTCCTAAACTAGGGGGTTCCGCGGGGTGGGGGTTGTACAGGAGGGTAGCCCTCGACCCCCCCCTCCCCCCCCCACCATCCCTTCCCCCAAATTCGACGGTCCATAATGGAAAGTTTATCCGGCTTACCTCCGATAGTTTGCACAATTCAGTGTATTTCATTATCTGGATACCTATGTCACGGCTACGAGGCGTGTCCGTCAGCCGCGTCTGATAATTTGTTCCCAGCTTAAGAGGGCATGGGGCAATCTATCTGTGGATGTAAGAGGGCATGGGGCAATCTATCTGAGCATGATCTGTGGGTAATTTATGCCATATGCCACCTGTGTGCCATATAGGTAATCAAAGACTACTATTGTACATTTGTAATTTGTACACTACTATTATAATCTGTGGTGCTTGCAGCTGCAGGACATATCCTATAATCTGTGGCTGCAGGCATGTTGTTTATTGCTTTGTTTTGTAAATAGGTAGATGTATTTTTTATGTTAATGTTATTACTTATTAGAATAAGACTGTTTCGTTTTAAGCTAATGGCCTAGTAGCCAAAGCTTCAATAAATTAAAAAAAAAAAATTATTCATGTTGTTTATGTGTATTATTAAGTGTGTTTAAATGTACCTATTTACTTAGTTTCTCCACTTTAATTAATGCATTAAAATGACATCCAGTAGAGTAGATATTGGAGTTTTGGAAGAGAAGAGTAGTTGGCTTTTACATCCAAGATTTTTCCCTAGTAAAGTTGGAGGGAAACCAGCTTGGTTGGATTTTGAAAGTGTACCTAATCCTGCCGACTTAACCTGTAAGATATGTGCCGATCCATTTGTATTGTTATGCCAAGTAAGTAAACCGTTATAGCCATTCTTGATGTGGCAAACCTGTTATATGCTAACTTAAAACCACCGTACTTCTTTTTCTCACGTTACAATAGTAATGGTCAAATTCGTAGACGTTTCCTTGAATAACAAAGATAGTGAAACCTATTTGTCTAAACATTCTAATTCTCATTATAATGTATGTTCAAAATGGGTATATAATTCTGATTATTCTTGTTTTCAGGTTTATGCTCCATTTGAAGAATCTGATGACTGTTTCCATCGCTCTATTTTTATATTCATTTGTAAGAGTGGTTCCTGTTGTAAGTTAAACTCTTCTGAAAACTTAGTAGTATTGCGCTGCCAATTACCGCGAGCTAATAAGTTCTATTCTTTTGACCCGTATAAAGAAGATGAGAATGAGGTTAGTTTCTTGCCATTTCATCAAGTTTATCTATACTTCACTACATAGTGTAAAACAAAGTCGCTTCCCGCTGTCTGTAACTATGTATGCTTAGATCTTTAAAACTACGCAACGGATTTTGATGCGGTTTTTTTAAAAGATAGAGTGATTCAAGAGGAAGGTTTATATGTATATTATTTTTTTATTTTATGTACTGGTGTTACAGAAAACTCATATAAACCGAAGCGAAGCAAGGGCGGGTTGCTATATATTATAAAGCTTAAGAGTTTGATTGTTTGTTTGCTTGAAAGCGCTAATCTCAGAAACTCCGGGTCCGATTTGAAAAAATATTTCAGTGTTAGATAGCTCATTTATCGAGGAAGGGTTTGGGCTATATATTATACCATAGCAAAAATAACCCAAAGCATAAACCAATAGCTATTAATATTATGTAACTGTAACAGAAATAAGTCTGTCTGTACCTGCACCCCCCTGTAGGGAAAGAAAACAATATTATTATTTTTTAACATAATATAGTGTATAGCACCTACCTGAAAGTTGGTTTAATTGAAATTCCTATCCTTAGTTACCAGATCACAGTATGCTATTGCTGCATTGAAACATGAGGATAAACTAAAAGATGTTTGTGAAATGTTAACAGGGCTTTCAAATGGATAAATGGCCAAAGCTGTGTGATCTTTGTGGAATCAAAGCTCCCTCTCACTGCTCGAAATGCAAGAAAACATATTACTGCAGCCGTAAGCATCAAATCATAGATTGGCAAAAGGGTCACAAGGAACTCTGTCCAAGTTTACAGGTAATATACTTTTCACTTCCCATGCTCTTAAAATTATACTTTAGTCTCTGCACATCAGGACTAAAGCTCCTTATTAATCTAGGAATTCAAGTTTTTTTATAATTTACTTTGGAAACCCCTTGACAATGAATCAGTGTTTTGTGAATGGAGGATTATCGCCATTTTCAGTGACTGTGTATAGACAATTTATAGGGTGTGGAAATAACCTCAAAATGACAACTGCTAAATATAAATAATACTGGCCAAGTGTGAGAATTACTCGCGTGAAGGGGGTCCTGTACCATACATACATGTTTTTTTTGATGAATCTTTATAGGTTGTCCTGTAATCTACAAGCAATGAACAATAATTTCAAAAAAATTGTCTCAGGTTTGGAGTTCAGGGAGCGGGGGAATTTTCATCTTTTTGAATAAAATCAAAACTAATTGTTTTACAATTTATAATTTCCATTCAAGTAAGCACATACAAAAAGTATATGCAAACTCGTGTACTGATAGCTTTGCGCCTAACGTGCAGAATGGAATTGCTTTGCTAATGCTTATATTACAGTGGAACAAAGGGTTGTTGTTATTTTCTATATAGGGTTTTCAGCATTGTACTTCTCTCTCACTCACTCTCATACACTGTTATGCGAGTCTATCCAAACCAAAAATACCTTTTAATACCTCACAGTGTGTGTGTTGCAATTGCAACATAGATGAATGAACTGTGCATTGTCTTTTATATTTGGAACAATTTGTAAGCAACTAATATACTTTAAAAATCATTTACTTAAAATTAGGCAACACTCTTATTAAACCCTTGGAAATCATGTCAACTCATATCATATACATATTTATTACAAATTACAATACCAATGATAGTTCAAACCACTGTGTTTCTAATATTCTTATGGACCACTGTCGGTCCACAGGACACTCCACAGGTTAAAGTAAGTGTGTTATTATCTTATTATGCACTATAATTAATTCTGTTTTTACAGTTAAAGGAAATTCAAGGTTCAAATTACTTCTCTATTACTGAAGCAGGAAAGTCTATATTATACAAAGAATGGGAACTCTTGGTGGATGAAGAAGATGACGAAGCAGATGCAAGTGTGGATGTCAATAAGGAAATGGAGAAATTGAACAACATGATAAAGGAGAAGAAAGCTGGTACATTAGCCAATGTTAGTGAAAGTGAACTAGAAGAGTATACTACCCGGACTATACCTGATGATAAAGTCTTCAAAAAATTCAATAAAAGGGTTTCAAGGCATCCTGATCAAGTTCTACGATATGACAGGGGCGGGAGTCCATTATGGATAACAGGGAATACTGAGAATATTGAAATGAACATCGACAAGTGTCAATATTGCAATGGAGAACGACAATTTGAATTTCAGGTAATTAGTGGAACATTTTGTTATTATGAATTGTACAGATTAATTTACTTTCACAAATCTCAACATCACCTTCTTTTTGTTTTAGATAATGCCACAGCTTCTGAACTTTATAAATGTTGGTCTGGACTTCAACAGCATAGACTGGGGAGTACTGGTGGTATACACATGCAAAGCAAGCTGCAATGAAGGACCAGCCTATAAAAAGGAATTTATAGTAAAACAAGATTTAACCAACTAATATATTACATGTTATTATTTACAATAAATTTAATCATAATGTTTTATTTTTTCTTTCCATACTCCTCAGACAAATATGTCATTAAATCATTAAGTCCACTGAATTCTGTTCTCGACTGAGGTGGATTATTTTTTGGCAGAGCAGGCAGTATGTTTCCCATCTTTATCCGGAAGTCCTTAAGCTGTAAAAAGGTTACGACTTGATCATTCAGAGCACCAGTTTTTCAATCAACTATTTGCCTAGTTGTCACTCAAAACATGTGAGCCAGTTCATAGTTAGTAACTACTTCATTATTAAAAGTATCTATGTATCAAAGTGTAAAATGTGAAGTTAAAAACGAGGGACTAACTATTCATTGTCAGTCAAAAAAGGTACAAAATAATTTAGCAACAGGTCCGCAATAGGAAACCTAGCACCTCAAGTTTAAAAAGGGGATCAATAATTCACGCAAGTCTGTAAACTAAATTATCAACTTTAGCTTTCTTTTATTTTTGTAATTGGAACTCTTACATCTGTAGCCCCTGAAAGTTTCCAGATTCCATAACATAAACAGGAGGTTCCAGCCACTGCATATACTGTGCCCCAGCCAAGAGCTCGCAATGCTAGAATAGCCCCTGCATCAGCTAATTCTATGCTTCCATGAATACCTGTGGAGTAACATATATTTCTTAAGATCTACAATTAAAAACTACTAGATATCCTCAATAAAATTATTACAAAATTGGAAAACGAGAGCAACTCTTTATTGTGCAATAAAACCAATCACAAGTAAGTACATACATAAAGTGCAGATAATGTTTATAATGACGAACTTATCTTTTTAAGGGATCACTTACAGTTAACATAACTGAAAAAAAAAATACCTTTGCTAAAATATTTAGGATCTGCTTTCTTTGCTGTTGCCAAAGTTGCACTAAATCCTATAAATGCGGAGAGTCCTGCGACGGTTGTTAAAATTGCTCCAGCTGTTAAAACGAAGAACAAATGAGGACTAAAGTCTCAGAGCACAAATACAGCTTAAAAAAAAACGTTGTTTACATAACTTTTATCCTTTTCAAGCGCTCTTCTTTCTCCACCTCCATTTAATTGAAGAATTTGATTTTTTATTAAAAACATGAATTAGTATCCTTAATAAAATATGACAGTTGTAAAAATAAGCTTTTATAAGTTTTGCGGCAATGTACAGATTCGTTTATAATTAATAATTATTAGGAAAATACAGACAGACCAATGCAGTACCCTTTTAAACTGAATCTGACAGTGACATTTTTGACACCTTATAATTTTTTTATCGTTTTCTCCTTGAGCTTAAGCTTTACGGTCCGTACAGCGCACTGTAACTTTAAATCTCTGCTAAACATGAAAGTACTAAAAATTCAAATACCCTTTAAAATTGCAGAGCAGTAAAAGTATGAATTAAAGGTTTTTGTACAGTATAATAAAAGAATAATATTTCGATATAGTTAGTTAGCAACAGTATGTTATAAACTCTTAGCCTATACTCTGATATAATAATTATAAATACTTTGACGTTGACGCGCGCACCGCGCACTTGACTTTGACTTTTTACCCACAGGTTATGAGGTTATAACTTTAAGTTAAACACTGTACTGTACATGTGATTAAAAATGAAATCTAAAACCAGCATAACCGATTTATTTAAAGAAGCAAAGTTCAGTAATACCTATGTTAAGGTATGTGCGCCTATGGTGCGCTACAGCAAGGTTCAGTTCAGAACTCTAGTGAAAAAGTAATATACATAGATTGCTCTCTTAAGTACTTGAATCGTAAACAAGTTTAAATATAACTTTGTTTATTATTTCAGCTATGGCGTGGACCTAAGTTTCACCCCAATGATATTAGCGGACTCTTTTTGTCAGAATGAGAAGGCTCGTTTAAGTGAATTTTCGACAACCACCAGTGATACTCCAGTTGTGGCACAGTTTGCTGCCAACAATGCGAATGATTTTGTGGATGCTGCGACATTGTTGTTCCCATACACAGACGGTGTAGATCTCAACTGTGGCTGTCCCCAGCGATGGGCTATGAAGGATGGCTATGGATGTGCATTACTTTCCCAACCCGATATAGTCTATAGTATAGTTAAACAAATAAAAAATCAACTACCTGAAACTTTCAGTATGTCAGTGAAAATAAGAATACTTAAAGATTTCAAAAAGACTGTAGAGATGTGCAAACAGTTGGAAAAATGTGGAGTAGACTTTTTAACAGTACATGGACGCACACCAACTCAAAAGGCTGGTGATAGCATAGACAAACCTGCTTTGCGGGAAGTTTGTGCTTCAGTTGACATTCCTGTTGTAGCAAATGGTGGTGTTAAGACTTTAGAAGATGCTGATGACTTATTTGATGCAGTGAATTGCAATGGAGTTATGGCAGCCAGCGGAATTCTTTCAAATCCAGCTCTGTTCAGTGGAGCGTCATACACGCCGCTAGATTGTGTTAGGATGTGGATGGATTTGAAAGATCAAGGCAGAGATAAAATAACATTTCAATGCTATCACCATCATTTAGTATTTATGTTGGAAAAAATCCTTACAAAATCACAGAAACCAGTATTTAATCTCCTTAATAGTTTTGAAGCAGTTGATGACTATTTGTATGAAAACTTGAACATTCCAGAGAACATCAGTTATACCTCTGATCTAGAAGAGTTTTTGACTTGTGTGTTTGATGATGAAGTAGTAATGAAGCATTCCAGTAAGTGCCGGGGATGTGGCAAGAGCACACATTACTGTACTTGTAGTAAGTATGACTACAATGCCTCAGATGGTAGTTATTTCTCTTCTTATATGCAAGATGATGATAGCAGTGATACATTTTGCAATATATTTGATGAGCCAACCTGAATGGAATTATTTAATAATAAAATCTTTGCCAAACAAGATGTGTTTTATTTTATTATATTAAATCCCTCAACCTGATATGCTTTAGCACTGACCAGAGCTTAATTTTTGTACATCTTTTTTATCTTTATCTAGGGCTAAATAATTGTACATGATGTCCAGTGTGGCAAGCATCTAAAATAAAATTGTGAGAGTCTAAAATCCCAAATGCAATGCTGCCAAAAACAGGAGGATAAGGTTAGGCAGTACTCTTAAACAAAATCCTGAAAGTGTCGTGGGCTTCATGGGGGTTGGAAAACTAGAAACATGAAGAACACACCAAGAATGATCAGTCTCTGCTAGTTTTTCTTGTGATTTTTAAAGCGAACATATTCAAGTAGCTACTTAATTGTGACATGTTTAAAAGAACTGCAACTACTGTTTTAATAAATTAACTATAGGTGATTAAATTTCAACATGGTTTGTCTCAGAGGAGACCTTATATCTGTATATTTTTTAATTATTTCCTATTGCTACTTTTGTGCATGACGCATTATGCTGGCCAGCGTTTCTATTCGTTTCGTTTTGAAACCAATCGCGTTCCTGGTAGATCACGTGACTTTTTGTATCACTTATCACAAGTGACGCGATTGGTTTAAAAATGAAACGAATAGAAACGCTAGTTAGCATAGTGCATGTTAGAAAGGGTCTACCAGAGCAAGCAAAACCATAACCAAATAAGTAGTATGTCTAGCTCGCTCTCAGATTAATATTAAAACCACACGCACCGTTACATATAATCGGTTTTCTGTAGAGTTAGCTTAAGTTATATATATCAGTGTAATAGAGCGAGGTACCTCATTAGTCATTTTGTGCAACAAGAGAACAAGTTGGTTTTTACTCATTGTCTTTAAACAGCGAAACCTGCCTTTTTGAGGTGCTGAGGTCAAAAGATCATAATTATTCGAACACAAGCCTAACAGTTGAGTTACTTGCGGCGCTACTTCTCAACGGTGGTGGTCTCCTTTTGGGAAGCGCTGGTAGACTCGGACATGTAAAAGTGTCTACTCTTACGGCCCTACTTAGACATATTTAAGACACATTACTCGTTCCGTTTTCAAACTTGTGTATGAAAAATCGTCACCATGGAAGGACTTAATCGTCGTTAACTAACTTTTGAGTGCGGCCGTTGCAGAGTAAAGATTTTGTATTTTCATAGAATTATACACCAAGATTTAATAGTGTTCTACTTTGTGTGCTCTGTAAAAAACCGGTCAAGTGCGAATCGGACTTGCGCACTGAGGGTTCCGTACAGCAGAAGGTATTATGATGTTCCGATTTGAAATCGATTTCGAGTCGAATCAGAGCGAGCCCAATTCACACTACACCAAATTTTAGTCATTTTTGTTTTTCTTCGGGTTTTTTTGTACTGCAACCATACTTACCAAATTTTACGCTTGTATGTTCTACCGTTTTAATTTACACCAAAATTAAAAATATACTTATTGAAAAAAAACATTTCCGCTGTAACAACCAATATTGTGAAAAAAAACACGCTATACCTACAGTGTGTTACCGGCATGCGGGCCTTTATTAAAACTGCCGATAATATATCACTATAGCAATTGTTTGCAAGTATTATCTATCAATAAAAAAATAATTAAAATGATGTCGTGGCACGGGGGCAAATCATAATAATCATAGATCTGTCAACCGTAATTTACACTTGCTGTGCTTTACATTTCTGGCAATTAAAATTTTGTTAGAAAGTTAACAAAGCCTGAAAATTTGTGTATTAATTAAATTAATGTCATAGTTACGTTAGAGATATACGTTATTTTAACCTACTTTAAAAAAAGCCATGGTGCTGGTAACTCACTGTATACGTATAGCCTATATCTTACCCTATCTATTATCACATTTATCACAGTCTTATTATTATTATTCATTACTAACAGTCGGTAGACTCATGTACGAGTAGGGACTTGCACGGGGCAACGATGGGGGGTACACGGGGACGCGGGCTGCAGAGTCGGCGAGCGCAATCTCAATCTCCCTTAGTTGGCGCTCCCTGATTAGAAGGGATGTACGTGTTACTTGTAACATAATTTAATACCTGCCAATGCCTATCTTGCACTTGCATAACAGTTTATAGCAGGAACCCTGAAAAAGAAGTTCCCTATTTATAACTACCTAAGGGTTCAGAGGAGTATTCCCAGACAAGTGGGAAAATAAATCCCAGTTGTCCAAAGTGTGGACAGTGTGGTGTGGACAACTGGGAATAGCTCGGTTCAGAGCGATTTTGACCACGTCCAACAAGCACGTCTTTGTGAGATTATATCTCCGTAATTACAACCGTGTGACTTACTTAATTATTACCAAGTCAACTAAACTTTTAACAGTAAGCGCAGTTATAAGCTATTAGGAGGAACATTAGTGACCACATTAGTTAGTGTTAGTCGACTATCTACTATGAATGTTTTTCTTTACTGTGGGAACTGTATGAACCACAGTTCAAAGGATTTACCATTGTAGCGATCCGGCAAATCACCGCGTGTTGCCGGTATATCTATAATTCCGACTGAAAACAAAAATTTTAAATTAAGATTTGTCAAACTTACTTTGTGACTTTAGATGGTGGGCAAAAAATGAAAAAAATATTCTCGGTGTATTTATTTTCTAATGCCTTGACGCGGTTACTGTGACAAGGTTCTATAGTGACAACGATGTATGCCGTCACGATAATGATGTTATGACAACGTGTTAAAAATAACAAGCACTACTCAACACAACAATACTTGGAATATGTAACAAATTGTTGACCTTTGTCTTGACCCTAAGACTTTGTTTAATTTAATCATAAATAAATATTAGTGGTGGTACAAAGTCCGTCGTGTAAGGAACCTTCTCGGATGCCCCGGATAGGCGTCACACTTAGTTAGCCTGGATGCCGCAAACGCCGATCGGCGTCATGCTTGAGGAACTGTCAACATCGTGGCGTTTATAAAACGTTTTGAACCGATTTCAAAAAAATATGGTTCACCGGAATCTTAAATTTTTATAGGTTCGTTGTTTTAGGAAATAATTAGGTATCTAAAACAGAGTAAAAACATGGGTCCTTATCTCTTACACCGGGCTTGCACTCAATCTTGGAAAATGTTTGGATGAACGTGTAAATTATACAATTATTTTGTAAAACTAAGAATAATTCTTATCTTATAAATATGGTAAATTAGTACAATACTTCTAACTTCATCACGTGTCGAGTTCAGAGCGTCCCGTCAACATTATTAGGTTATACCTATTAGCAAGGTACTTTGGGCCACTGATTAAGTGTCTCTCACTAAAAATCATGTCATCAATGTAGGTATGCCTCCCAGCATCTAGGTGTCAAAAAGAGCTGTTTGCTCTCAAACAGGTGCCATTACTTTGTGGTAAAGGCAGTGGCAATGGTACCGCACAACCCATTGCGCTTGCGTACAGCGAACACGACGGTTTAGTGGTTAGAGGTCTGTGCACGCGCATGTGTTCGATTCGTCCCCGGTACATTAATAAAAAGTGATTTGTTTTTTGTATGTAATTATTAGCTTAATGAATATGGTTCAATTATGATTATTTTGTGAAAACCAGGAGCTTACGATCGTAAGTAGTGTTTATTTACTTTTATATTACGTTTTCGGATTAACTAATTACACGATGCGGATTTATAATAGCTCTTAATTATTAGATTATTTAGATAGGTGTTGTGAAGATTAATTCATTTGTAATACTTGCTGCTAATAAATAGGGTTGATCCTTATAAGACAGGTTTACCTAGTTTAGGAAACAGGAACCCAAATCCATGCCTTGTTAAACGTTAACTAGTAAATATTAGATACAGGATGGCTCTGACATTGGGGCTGTAAAGACAACGATCGATTCTACTTGATAAACTGAACTGCTTTTGCTGTGCAACATTACAAAATAACTTGAGTTTAGATACTAATTGATGTTAAAGTCTAATAGTAAAAACAGTGTATTAAATAATGGCCGTAAAATCACTATCTCACGGTACCCGGCGCGACGAGGGCTAAAGGAAAACGGAGAATTGGATCGCGTACATTGAAAATTACATTTGTATTGTACGAAAAAAAATATGTTGGACATTTTTAACAACTTACAGAACTAAAAGAAGTCCAGTTTCAGGAGTAGAAACGATCCATTTAAAGCCCCTAGGTCAGAGGCACCCTATATGTTACAGAAATGTATTACATATCTAATAGATGAATTAGCGAGAACGTGGAATTGCATATGTAGTGGTATTGTGTGTTGTGTGTATTGTGTGTTTCTCTTACCTACTATTTACCTTACCACTACATAATTATGCAATTCTACGCTCTCGCTAATTCATCTATACCTAAGTACTATTTTGCCTATACTGTGTTATCTTATTGCTACAATATTACAACTACGCTACTCATGTAAATTGCTAAAAATAGACGGTTAATTGAATAAAATTTAGGTATACCAAAACTGAAATGTCAATCAACATTTGTTAGATTAAGTATTTAAACCTAAATTGGATCATTAAAGTTTGATATCCATAAATGTTCCTTGAGTTTATTTTTCCAAATCTTCCATGAAGACGCATTTATTTTTGACTTTTAGATGTTTATCTATATAAGTATTTCCATATTGTATATCTACCCATAGCACAAGTTGAGCGTAGATTAGAATAAGGCCGATTTGTGTGTCCAAATATGTCGGTATAGTTAACGAACCGGACTTAACTTTCGTTAATTTGACATGCCAGTTTTTAATGCAATATTATTTATAAGTTTAAGTGGTGGATATAGTTGTCAGTATTATAAGTACGTAAGTATGTACAATACAATACTTTACAATACAAATCACTTTATTGTACACCAAACAAAAACATAACAGAGTAACAGCACAATTAAAAATAATACAGGTAAACAACAGGCACCATCTAGGTCGTAGGGTAAAGCGCTGTGAAATAGGACAACACACGCATAGGTAGCACAATAGTAGTTAGGCTTACTTCTGCAATACTAGTGTCTTCAACAAATGTGAGCTAGGGGGAGCGGGTATGTACTCTCTGATATAGGTAACTTATTTACCTAACGTTACAACATAGGTAATTTCGATTATGTTAATTACGTAAGTAGGTACAAGTCAAAATCTACCGGTGCTTTCTCAGAGTATACTATTGCTAAGGAAAAGCATCGAAACAAACTCAACAATTAGTCATTAATTTATTTCAGTAATTTATTGACATTCATTTATTTTTGTCAGGAAAGGTATAGTATTTTTTTTCAAAAATTGCATGTTGGGCTAAGTAACGTACTTATCTATAAAATATTGGTAAATTCCATATAAAAAGTTAAACAAATATACCACACTATGAGTTAATTCGCCCCTCGTCTGTAAAATAGCAGGTTTAAATTAAACGTGAAGGCAATATTTATCAAAAACAAACGTATATCTAATCGATGTTCATGTATTTCTCTTTACTTTCACTTCATAAGTACTATTGTCATAAAAGTTCCGTTTAGTGTTAGATGTTAACGGTTATTATTTAGAACTGATCAATGATCACCCATGAATGAAACCTTTAACCGACGATTGGGTAACGACAGCAGAACAATCACTTTCCTATAAGTACATGTAATAATACATAAATACATAAGCTCACGCCTTTATTCCCAAAGTGGGGTAGGCAGAGTTACAGAATTACTAAAAACTTGTTAATAATTCTGTAACCACATTTTGCACAATTATGCTAAGATGTTTACCAGTGTATTAGTGACAGGTTGCAAGCCCAGCGCCTAACAGTACTACACAGCCTTTATCCCCTTAGTCGTCTCTTATGAAATCCACGGGAGGACATGGAGTGGCACTATTCTTACCCGGCAACCACGCGGGCAATAATAATAATAATAATAAATACGTAATAAAGCGGAATTGAAATTATACTCCAAGACCTAAATATAATGTAAATAATTGATAATATGGTTAGGTACAACACAATAATTAAGTTCTAATTAATTTCTACGAGTATTGTTATTTAAAAGTACGTAATATTAAAAAATATATGTTAATTTACTTAAAAATCTTTAAAATTATTCATTAATCATTAGTAATGATTAATTACTCGCTTTTTATCTTTGAGAAAGTCGGTGTCTTTTCTAGAACAATTTCGCTTCAAACCATATCAGTCGTAGCAGCGTAGAGCCTCTACGAATAAAAGTCATACTTACTAATGTGATTAAATAATCGGTATAAGTTAATTGATTCATTTGTTATTACTAGAGGTACCTAAGTCTTGGCTATTAGTGTTTTACTAGTACTAGCAGCTCGCAAAGAAGGCTATATCATACTTTTGGCCGTTGTTTGAATTGTAATAAACAAGATATCATGATATACACCTAAAACATTTGCGAGTGATATACGACGATCGTATTAGTTATTTCGTACTGATTGTTATACTCGATTCAGTTAAAGTCATCCATCATGTCATAGATATAATTGCTCCTCACTTAGCTTTAATCTACAATAATTGCATTTCAGAGGGGGTCTTTCCAAATCTTATGAAATATAGTAAAGTCATACCACTTTTTAAATCAGGTGAGATGAGTGATTTAACGAATTTCCGTCCCATTTCTATTCTACCTGTTTTAAGTAAAGTTTTTGAGAAGTTAATGTTAAATGATATGTTAGGTCACTTCAATAGAAATAAACTGCTTAACAGTAATCAGTTCGGGTTCACCAGAGGACGATCCACAACTGATGCAGCATCTGTACTCATTAAATATATATACAATATTTGGGAGAAATCTTGTGATGCAATAGGAATTTTTTGTGACCTTTCCAAAGCTTTCGATTGCGTAGATCATGCGACTCTCATATTAAAATTAGAACATTATGGTCTGACTAATAATTCTCTAAATCTCATGTCCTCATATCTTAGTGATAGGACACAAACGGTTGTTGTAAACAGAACACAGTCCATTGGAGCAGCTGTTAAATTAGGTGTGCCTCAGGGCTCCATATTAGGTCCTTTCTTATTTTTGGTTTACATTAATGACTTACCACCCATGATAGAGAATATTTGTGATATTGTGCTATTTGCTGATGATACATCATTGATTTTCAAGGTAGACCGAAAATCCGTCAATTACACTAGGATAAACGCCACGCTAGGTAAAGTACGTAATTGGTTTACTAGTAACAATTTGCTACTCAATGCTAGGAAAACTAAATGTGTTAGGTTCGCTTTGCCTAATGTTAGACCGGTAGAATCTAGTATATTTCTAAATGGCGAGTGTTTGGAAATGGTAGATAAGGCGCTTTTCTTAGGGATAACTTTAGACAAAAACTTGCAATGGAGTCCCCACATAGCAGTACTAGCAGGTAAATTAAGTTCTGCAGCTTATGCTGTTAGGAAAATCAGGCAACTTACGAATGTTGAGACAGCTCGCTTAGTTTATTATAGTTATTTTCATAGTGTTATGTCATACGGTATTCTGGTTTGGGGAAAAGCTGCTGACATACAGACTATATTCGTGTTACAAAAAAGAGCCATCCGTTCTATATATAACCTAAACTCCCGTGATTCTTTAAGATTACTATTTAAAGAAATTAGTATTTTGACAGTAGCTTCACAATTTATTTATGAGAATATTATTTATGTCATTAAAAATCAGGACTCTTTTATTAAGAATTGTGATATACATAATTTTAATACAAGAAATAAAAATAAAATAGCTACTAAAAAATTTCGTGTTCGTAAGGTTTTTAAATCATTTGTAGGTCAATGCATCCATTTCTATAATAAATTACCTGACGAAGTTTTAAAGTTACCATTTCCAGTACTTAAAACTTACTTGAAAAAGTCGCTGATGTCTAAAGCTTACTATAGGGTCGAGGACTATCTATCAGATAAAAGTGCTTGGCCTAAACTAAACACCCAAATAACTTAATAATAACTTCATCGTAAGAAATATGTAAACATTGTATATTGTCTAGGGGACACGGTTTCTGTAGGAGAATGTATCGAAACTTTTTATGTAGTTGTATTACACCATCATAATTAAGTATAATTTTTCATAATTATTTTCTATTACTTACTACCAATTAGTTCTGGAGAAAACTCAGAGTTTTGGCACATTTTCCTGCTCAACTACGCGTGAATACATTTATTTCTTATCTTATGTTAGATTCATTGTTTTATATAATGCTAGGTTAAGTTTTAAAATTGTACCTATATTTAAAAAACGACTAACTGTTGAGTTTCTTGCGGCGCTTCTTCTCAGCAGTGGTCTCTTGCGAAGCGCTGGTAGATTTTTGACGTGTAAAAGTGCCCGTGCGGCCTACTTACTGAATAAACATCTTTTATCTTTTTTTTTTTTACTAGGGTGCACTTCGCATGGTCTAAAAATGTTATACTAAACAATTTTTCGACTAAACAATATTATGCAAAACCATTTCGATCAAACAATTTTCGCCATTTTAATCATTCGACAAAACGTTGGTATGAAAATAAATAACATGCGAATAAAATGTAAACTACACTATTTTCGACCATCCGATATACACCCGTTATACTACGCGGGTACATATTCCATGGCCTCATGTTTGCACTTATTAGTTAGATCGGTAAATGACATAGCGTCTGATTTTTCCCTTGTTCGACGAGTATCTATTGACACTTTCTCGGGTGGTGCTACTTTAAAACCGTTGACCTGGTCAGATGTGTTCTGTCATTTTTTTTGTTTACCGAAGTGGCTGCGTGCGCGCTTGCACCGCGGCTAGCGGAGGCTTCTATTTGCACGTAGATCGGAGAATTATTAAAAGTGTGCCGCAAACATAGCGTGTTTGCCCACGTCCGAGTTCCACTCGCTTTACAACTGGACTCTTCTCAAACGCGGATATTACTCA
This sequence comes from Acleris laterana, assembly GCA_963966035.1. Taxonomy (NCBI): domain Eukaryota; kingdom Metazoa; phylum Arthropoda; class Insecta; order Lepidoptera; family Tortricidae; genus Acleris; species Acleris laterana. The sequence continues at coordinate 10,032,629 of OZ014441.1, read as the reverse complement.
CATGCCATTATTAGATGGAACTGTAATTGTTAATAGCGGGAATTACGAATCATGACGATTTTATAAAACGTAAACAAACGTGACTTTCCCGGGTTTAATTATACTTACAGGTAGCATTATGGCGCTCATGATGCTTTTAATAGGCACTTTGGCTTACGCTTAGTTAAGGCAGAGAGAGTAGGTATATAATTGATGCAAAATAGCGTGTAGGGTCACCTTTGACTGAGAAAATCCTTGCTCATTTGTTCAACGTACGTATTTTAAAAAGTACCGAACAAGTGTAAATAAAACATTTCGTTAGTGTACCTACATCAAGAAATTTCAGAAAGTACCTACATATACCTATTAACAAGAATATAATGCATAGGCTTTGCCACATTTTAGAAAACATGCGTAACGCACCGCATTAGGCCCCAGCTTTAGTTTGTCCGCTATCACACATGTATGCCAAACTGATTTAGCTATTTATTTAACTTACAGATGTGTGATTGGCTGTCTCGTAATGAATGGTGCGATGTGCGACTGCTATGTGGAGGGCGCGCGTTTTCCGCGCACCGCGCTGTGCTCGCCAGTGTCAGCTCCTTTCTTAGGGTAAACCGCTCAATACCTGCAAATAACCGCCACTATACCCTCAGAGGCGGTCATTAAAACTAATTATCGTCAATTTTCTTTCAGCGCTTGCTGCTTTCATGTCCCATAGACGAGACGCCGACGTTAATTGTCTTGCCCGACTTCGACCTAGAAGCTATGTCTGCGGTGCTTTATTACATCTACAATGGCGAAGTCACAATGCCGAGACAAAAGATAGAAAAGTTCATAGATATTATAAAAGCAATGCAGATTTTTATTGATCGTCAATATTTAACGCAATTGTGCGTTAGCATTGGGGAAATCGAATGCGATTTAGCCAAATGCGTTCCAGATGATGATCGCATATTTATCTTACGAGCCGAGGACGACAAAGAACCACTTGTGACTTTTAAGAAACTGTCTCAGCGAGATATTTCGCAATGCTACTCAAGAGACGGGATAGATTATTCAAACTTGCAAGCGCCGGCTCAGAATTGGAATGAACATTTTAAGTCCAGTTTGGGAAATCTGCAATCGTCGCATGGAGACCGACAAAGAGACTATTTCCTACGTGATTCATTTATGGAGACATATCCTCGAAACCGTAACGCTAACGGTCGGGCGGCGGGCGTGCCAGCAATATCAAACGGATCCTATCACGGCCCGACATCTCCGCTCTTGACGAATCCAAATGCAAATGGATATCTCAGCACTGACGACGCGTCCCAGCCATCCGCTGAGAGAACTATTGATGCAGCCACTCGCGCGAATCGTCACTTAAATTTAGCAATTAATTATTTACATAATCCTTACTCGGAAAATGCACTCTTAGCAGAGATGCGCAGAAACTTATCTACTGCGAACGTGAGCGATGTTTGGACGAGGCACCAAATAGTTCCTATGTTGCCGCCAGTTGAGGGTTTTCAACACAGCACTGAAAGACAACGTATATCCTACTTAGATCTAAGTTTCATTCCAAAAGCAACGGGACCGGAATTATGGTCACCGCACGGCGGGAAGGGGATTTCTGGCGTTGAAAAGAACTTACATAGAATTGCTAATACTAAAGAGATAAGTCGTAATAATAAAGTAGCCATTTTAAACAAGGCTTTAGATAACCCTTGGTGTCCTCGTTTACCTAATAGCTTCAGACCTTTTAGAAGAAAAAGTTACTCTACAAAAATGCCTGTAAGTATTTTTCAAACATCTACTTGCCAATGAATAGTGATTCTGTGATTAGATTAGCGATACTTGTGACAGTTTATTCCAGTCAAAAGTAACTTTATTTCAAAAAAATATTGGTGGCAACACGTAAGTACACATAATATTTTTTGTTATAAGTAATACTTCTTTTTCAGAGCGATAAAAACAACAATAATAACAATATTCAAGCCAAACCAGCTCTCAACGTAGAAGAAGAGTGTTCCCCAGAATCTATAGATGCACATAATAATGTAAATTTTCCAAGCTCTACCGCTGAAGATGACAAGGCACATGCAAATAATCAGGTATACGGAATGCTAACTTGAGGCAAATATTCTAACACTCGAACTGAAGTGCCGTGGAAGTTGGAGTTAAGTGACCATTAACCTGGTTTACGTAAAGTAGAAGCAAGCGTCAGTTTCATTAATTTGTTTTGTTTAATAATGGTATCTTAATACAAATCATAAAATTGAAAGTAATTACAACATTGCCATCATGTCGACATCAACATTTCAACGTTAAACGTGACATTTGGATTTAAATAAAAGTCATAGACTAACAACTGATAGTTACTTATTGACACACACTCTTACAGTTAAAGACAAAAACTAGAAATGGACTTACATTACACAGCATATATTTAAGTATTTAAATTAACAGAATAATAGTGCAAGCGCCTATCGCTTATTTAATTGCAAAAAGTCTCTTCCATGTTTTTATTTATCGTTCTGCATTAGGGTGAATGTGCTCAACTATTTGCTAACATTAAGTAAATGCATCGATAGGTGAAAAACTTAAGTAAGACCTCTTGCATGTAGTTGTGTACAAAACTACTTAATATGGAATTTAAGTCAAATTTCAAATATAGAACGTCGAACGGTCTAAACAGATGTGTTAATATCTACTACATGCAAGAGTTTAGATTTACTTAAGTTTTTCACCTATACTGAACTACACTAGGACCTCAGAATAAATAATCATTACTGACTAATCATCAAGAATTAGTAATCATGAGATTTCTTCAGCAATATAATTATTCTTTACACCATTGTTGGGCTATTTATTTAATAACTGCGAACAATAACGATAGCAAAAATTAAACACAAGGTACATCTAAAGAATTGGCGGAAATCGTTTAGCATAATCCGTACATTGTGCATACATACACACACGAACGTATCGTCACACCTTTATTCCCAAAGTGGGGTAGGCAGAGCTACAGAATTACCAACAACTCAAATTTGTTGATAATTCTGACCGCATTTTGACCTTTTTCTAGTGTAAATGCAAAACAAAAAATAAAAGTCTCAGTTATTTAATAAAGTAATACAGATTTCGTTGAGACATGCATACTTAATACACTTTACAGCTGGTAAAGGTAGACTAATAAAATTCACTACGTTATTCTGTAACGTTCTTGTCGATAATTTATTGAAGACCGCTATATCGTATGACATAAATAAAAACCCCTTTATTTGCATCCCTGTACCTCGGTCTCCTGTAGCTTTTGGTTGAACTACGGTAGTAAATACTCACGCATTTTCAAAGCAACCTTTAAGACTGCGCTGAGCAAACGCCGAGCGTCCAGTGGCGCCCTCATTACTATTATTGTGTTCTCTAATTAACTGAAAAATTTCCTTGGAATCAGACTATGTGTTTTTATAGCACAAGTAACAACACAATTTATGGGATACGTAACAAACTTTAATAACGATTAACCTTTGAGTAGTCAGCTTAACGGGAAAAAGTGATCACTTTTTTTTTCGACCTACGACCTACCGACCAATTTCAAGAAAATACTTTAGTTTATTAGAAAACACAAAACAGTAATGAGGGCGCCACTGTACATCTGGCTTACACTCGGCACAGTCTTAACCTATTGAAGGAAGTGGGCACTTTAAGATATTGAGGATTAAAGATAGGACAAAATAGGACTGTGTGGCGGTACGGAACCCTCGGTGGGCGAGTCCGACTCACACTTGTTTTTTTTTAATAATTACGATTTCCTTTCAGTTCTTGCCAAGCAGTGATCCCGCCAGCTCTCGACCGACCCGCTACACGTGCACTGAGTGTGGCAAGACGTTCTCCCAACTGCGCAACTTTAAGTACCATATGTCAGTGCACCGCGGGACCAAGGAGTTTGCTGCATCGTGCACCGTGTGCGGGAAATGTTTCAACGACAGAGGGTATCTGAGTAGCCACATGAAGATACACAGGTAAACAGCTGGGCAGCTAGATACTCCTATTTCAAATCAAATCATTTATTCTGTAAGTAGGCCCTGTAGGCACTTTTACAAGTCTGAGTCTACCAGCGCTTCCAAAGAGACCACTGTTGAGAAGAAGCGCCGCAAGAAACTCAACAGTAAGCCATTTTTTAAAAATAAATCTCTTATTACAATACTAAACTTAAGCTACATAATTTAAATGTCACAGGGATGTACAGGTCCCAGTAGTAATAATAATTAAATACATCAAAATGTCGGATTAAAATAAATAATACAATTTCGGAGATGTAAACAGGCTCCAAATGTCAAATTAAAATTAAGAATTAAATATAATTAAAAAAAAAAACACAAAACAAGGGAGATGTAGAAAGTCTCCACGGTCAATTTTGGAGATGTAAAGAGTCTTCAGATGTCAAATTAAAATTAAATACAATTATATAAAAAAAAAAAAAAAAAAAACACACACAAAAAATAAAATAAGGGAGATGTAGAAAGTCTCCACGGTCAATTTTGGAGATGTAAAGAGTCTCCAGATGTCATATTAAAATAATAAAATAATAGGTAATCAGGTAATCATACAGGGAGATGTATATAGTCTCCACGGTCATTAATAATTGTAATACAAATATTTTACAATACGAGCTTTTTTGCCGATTGTACCTTTGTTTTGCACAGACATCGTCTAATTATTAAGACCAAACTAACGAGTCTCTAGCCGTAGGTTCAGTACAGTGGTGATACTGATGCCACCTTCCGATTTTCAGATCATCTGACATCAGATCAGCTCCTAGTTACTATAATATTGCATAGTCATCGGGTTAATATTTTTTTTCCAAAATTTAACCTATTCCACGAACGGGAACTGGTTCAAAATTGACTTTCAAGATTTAATCCAAACATGTGAATTAAAATAAAAGCTTGTAATTAAACAAAATAGAAATTAAAAACGAATTATTCATTTCTACTATAATTTGTTTTTTGTAATAGTTAGTTTGAAAACTGTAAGCAAAACGTTTGTTTGCTATTCAATTTCTAAGAAGACTTAAGAAGATCCTACCTACAAAGTATACGAGTATAGCAACGGTAGGTATCTGCCTACGTATATAAGGAAAACAAACTTTTACATTTGGGTTTGTTTATATTTTAAGAACAGTGGTATATTACAATTTCAGAAATCGGAAAGAGTACAAATGCTCCCAATGTCCGAAGTCCTTCAACCAGCGCGTGGCCTACAACATGCATGTACGAATTCATACAGGCAAGTAGAACTCCCAATGGAGCGTCGGTGGTCTAGTGGCATAGGGGTTCGCCTCGTGATCGTAAGGTACCGAGTTCGAATCCCCGCGGTCACCATGCACCAAAGAGAGTTACTGTGCCCAACAGGCTCCATAATTAAGTTATATATTAATTACTGTAACAGCTTAAGTTAGCCTGTAAACTGCCAACTCATTGTGGAATGCAATAAACGTTTGAGTACTGAGTATTGAGATTTTCCCACTTACGCTCTTATGGTGAAGGAAAAACATCGTGAGGAAACCAGCACATTCGAACTACTCAGTGCGTAAGAGAGTAATTGCTCAAAAGATCCTAATGGATTGAAGTGTATCCGAAAGTGAAGATAAGGTAAGATAAGGTAACTTTCAATACTGCATCTGCGATGGCAGATAGATAGATAGATGTATCAACATAGTAGATCTGTAGAAAGTTTTGAGTATGATACAGTAATACTGAAACTGGATAAGCACAGATTTTATAAATATTTCGGTTTCAGAGCAGTTCTTACATTTATGTTTCCGTGTATTATAGCTACTAATATTCGTTCGCAATCATTATTTCTAAAAAATAAGTTCAAAGAAAACAAAAGATAAAGAAAAGATGTTTGTGAAAGTAAACTACACGTACGTTACGTTTTAATCCTAGTAAATGATAAACCATCCTAAACATACATTCTCCCCAATTTTTCAGATTAGTATGACAGTTAAGTAAATAGGTTTTTTTAAGCCTCCAGACACTCTCCCAGCATTGAGGTCACGGTAATACCGCGATTGCAACGCTACGATAGTGCACTCGCTACTTTTTCTAGCAACTGCACTTTTCCCCACCGCACTAAACGAGTTTCGCTTTCACCTCAGCTAGCTCTGCGTATCAAATGTACTTGTACATTTATGTATATAGCCGGGTGATTGACTTCGTATATTTGCGATTCAGTATTTTAATTATGTATTGGTTATTAATGATTTTTGATTTTTGGAAATCATTAGCCCCACCTGCTTCACTCCTGTGTCACAGTGACATTTGTTTGACAATTCTTACAATTTCATTTATATCGTCACTGTGACAGCCACTTTGCGGGTCAGTATTTTGATGACTGTACAAGATTGAATTTGCTATGAAAGTTAGATAACGCTTGCGCCTTTGCTTTAAGACTGCACCGAGCAAACGTCGAGCGTCCAGTGGCGCCCTCATTACTATTATTGTGTTTTCTAATTAACTAAAGAATTTCCTTGCAATCAGACGATACGTTTTAGTAGCACAAGTAAAAACACAATTTATGGGATACGTAACAAACTTGAATAATAATTACCCTTTGAGTAGTCAGCTTAACGGGATAAGGTGGACACTTTTTTCCGTTAAGTTGATAACTCGAAGGTGAATTGTTATTAAACTATGTGATATACCCTATAAGTTGTGTTTTCATTTGTAATACAAAAACCTACCAATCAATTTCAAGAAAATACTTTGGTTTATAAGAAAACACAATAATAGTAATGAGGACGACACTGTACATCCGGCGTACGCTCGGCGCAGTCTTAAAAGACAGCATAAGTCTCACCAAAGGGATGCCTTCTTGGACCAGCGTGTTTGCCCCAACTTTTTGTAAATCTATTTTAGTATCGACCTCTTCCACCATCATCATCTCCAAATTTTCTTTGACAGGCATCAAGCCCCACGTTTGCCAACAATGTGGAAAGGCTTTTTCTCGTAAAATGTTGCTGAAGCAGCACCAGCGCACTCATTCGGGCGAGCGGCCGTACGCGTGCCCGCACTGTGACAAGCGCTTCGCCGATCGCTCCAACATGACGCTGCATCTGCGTTTGCACTCAGGTACATTACAAGGGCCTTTATTTCACTTAGTTTAAGTCTGTCTTGCTAGAGTGTCTGTGGCCTATCGGCTTGTGATCCTCGAGTCACTCGAGTTCAAACTCCCATATGCCATTAAGTTTTTCTAAGTGAAGTACATAACCTGATATCGATAGGCAAAATCGTGAGGAAACCTGCACATTCGAACAACTGAGTGTGCAAGAGGGTAATTGCACAAAATATTCTGAAGTGTCAAAGTGCATCCGAAATTGCTTATCTTTATGAGATAAAATAAGTCCATCTTGTTTTTACTACATATAACGCCAACATTATGATTCCGATCGCTAGCCCAAAGCCTAACCTCCTTGATCATAAACACAATAATAAGCTTATTTTAGTTAAAGTATTTTTTTGTGACATTCACCATCTGTCAAATTCAAATTACGTAATGAGAAATAAGGACAAAGCATATTTTAGCTATTGTGCGATTATGAATAAGAGGGTAAGCCTTTGGAAGACGTGAAGCTCCGTACGCTCCAGGCGTAAATACAGTAATTAAGGATCAAGTTATCCATATGATACCAATCTCGCGATTTAACGCACTGTTTTTTTCTGATATTCGCGTTGTATTTGCACGGATCACATCATTACATTTCAAGTGGTCGTCAAATGAATTGAGACCCTAAATTATAATTTGATTTTTCCAGGAATCAAACCTTTTAAGTGCCCCATGTGCCCTAAGTCATTCACCAAGAAGCACCACCTGAAGTCTCACGTGAACTTCCACACGGGAGCCAAACCCTATTCCTGCCCGCGGTGCAAACTAGCCTTCACGCAGTCTTCCAACATGAGGACTCACCTCAAGAGATGCACGGCTCCGGAACCTGGTAGAGGCGAACGGTCAGCGAGTTCTTAGTCACAAATTGACTGCTCTGTGGTATTCCATCCTAGTTCTCGATCCCGGGTTGGATCGCATTTCCAATCTTGAGATTGGATACCTCCGTCTCCGTGGGTTTCTGAGCTCATATCAGATGGCTTGTGTCCTCTTTTTTTTCCATTTCGTAAATAAAATATATGGGAAAGATGAGAATTGAGCTTGTTACAGTGATGGTTTCAGTTTTTAGCAAAGAACTCCAGAAAAAGCATTTGTTTTTTTGGAGTGTGAGACTCTATCTAGTACCTATCCTGAAATATAAAGCCATTAAAAAAATAAATAACGCACAAAAGTTTTTGTTAAATTTAGTCTGGAACTAATTATTAGATGTAAATATAAACTGTATTTAACATGTTGCTATTTTTGCCTTTTCCCTGTTCTATTACTAATTTAAATTCCTGTGAACAATTGTAACCCAAATTAAACGACTTCTGGTAGATAGAGCAAAACTGTATGCATTTTTATTTAATAACATATTCAACCCGATGGAAATTCTCACTGGTAAGCATGGGTCAAATCAACCGAATTTTCGACCAACTTCCATTCCCTACCAGTAGCAATAGGTACCCAGGAGAGAGGAGGTCAGGAGGTACCCTCGAGGAGGGCAAGCAAAAAAGCAAACTTCCAACACAAACGAGGCCTGGGGGTCTACGTTTAAACAACAGCCCCGGGGGATAGGCTAACTACTCCGAGCTGAAAAATTACAGATAAATTTGATGCTAACTTTTACACCGGTATTTATAGCCAAGAAAAGTAATTCCTTGAGTATTAGTAGTGTCAAAAGTCATATAAAAATCGTTACTTTAGTCATTACTTTTACTCAAGTAATTACTTTACTTGACTATAAATACGGGTGTTAGAGTTAGAGAAAGTATCTTACTTTGGATAGTAAATTAGAATTTCACCTCGGATTGAGAGATGACACCAGAGTATGCATGGTCATAGTAGAGGATTTTCACAACTACTGTCAGGAAATTAAACAAAAAATAATTAAAATTGGGGTAATAATAGCACCAGTGTTGGACACTTTAAGCTGACAGGCACAATGGACACTTAACCTTAATTCAAAGCTCAATCGGTTATAAACTGATTGTTGCAAAACAAATGAATAACCCTTATCTTCTGTTAAATAAGAATCAAGTGCCCATCTTCGGTCCTTGTCACTTACTGGTTACACCACCACCCTAATAGGCAAAATTTTACTTCATAATAATACCCTACACAATCATTAAAAAAATAAACGTTTCATAATGTTATACAAGGCTTTCGCGACCTCGAAAGCTTGTTGAAATACGCAAGTAAAGTAACTCATTTTAAGAAAACAATTTTGCTTTTTATTGGGTTTCCCATTGAACGTACCATTTACGTAACTTATTTCAAGATTTCTCAAGAAATTATTTACCACTGGTTTTGTATATTGTGAAAGAGTGCTGTGTGGTGTGTGGAGACAAAACCATATTGTTTGCAATCTACTTTTTATTTAAAGCCTTAAACTGAAGCCAATTGAAGCCGTATTTTAAAATAAGTTTCTGTCAAAATCTGCTTATCGAGACCAAACTAATTAGTCCCAACAACGTGGTTCTGCGTTAAAAAAACCGGAGATCCTGTCACCACATGACCTTCCGACTCCATCATTAAATCAGCTCTTAGATAAGTGACAAAATAATGCATCGTCATCGGGTTTACATAGATATGCGGTCCAAATTCCAGCCCTTCCCATTAAATGGAACTGGTTCTAAATTGACTTGTAAGATTTGAAACGAATATAACTTCTTACAGAAATACGAACAGTGTAAGTTAAATAAAAGCTTGTAATATCGCCTGGTACGTTGTATTCGGTCGATGGCAAAATGTTGCTTAGCTAAATAAAAGCAGTAATACATGTCAATACAAGTAAACTTACTGAGTGTTAACTACGTGATTTGTTCTTCTCTCTATGAATGTCAAGTTGAAGGAAGGATTCAAAAAACCCTGAATTAGTCAACAATAAGGTGAATAATAAAACCACAATACGTTATTTTTCCTCCTGCTTTATTTATTTTATCAGGATTTGGTGTTGTAAAATAATTACCGATCAAGGTGTACAAAATTACAGGCCTTTACACTAGGTAGCGTTCTGGATACCCGTACAGGTACGGGAGTATTACTAAACATTGCAGTTTGATGGCTCAGCGCGTCGATGTTTCTAGACACACCCGTCGTCTTCCACTCTTCCTATCTAAACAAGTGTTTTTCGCAACAGTGGACGGCGGAGAAACACTTATTTCAAGATAATGATAAGGAAATGAAAAACAAACATTGCCCACCTTGGCAATGTGTGTATATCATTTCATTTACTTCGAAAAGTTATAATTTGGAAGTACTTCCTAAGGATCTGTCTAACAACATCAGTGAGCCGATTCATGGTCATTATATTGTTTAATTTACCGTAGGTACCTAAAAATATTATTTATGAAAATCTATTTATTTATAAGTGTTATTTTATTACTGTTTATACAAGACTGATACAGTATTATGACGGCATAGTAATTGTTACCTTATTTCGAATGAGAATATGTTTGTCAAAATTGTAAAACTCGTCAGTATGATATTTACAGCAAGTATTAAAAAAACATGAACAATTAGGCGCTTTTTATATTTTGATAAGTAAAAAACATAAATTTTATAAACAAAGTCTGAAGGTAAGTACTTATTGCAATCAATTTTAAACTAATTCAAAATACAGTTGATTAACGGTATAATATAAGGAATGGCGAGAAGACTTAAAGTATTGAATATGTGAAAATTTAAGTAAGGTCAAACATCTAGCCTGTACTTGTTCGTCTGCGCTGGTGTATGTGACTCGTATATAACATTTAAAATATCGAATTTCTATATAAACATATACCTACTACTAAATAAGAGACGGTACAACAGTCATGCCAAACGTATTTCAATATATCATATTTTTCACGACGCTACAATTATGACGGCTAAGGTTTGAATGCATGAGAGATGTTAGAGGTTAAAATATGCTAGCTGGCATGAATATAATATTACACCATACTTACATACTAATACCAATTGTAATGCAAAACCTACGCGATCTTCTCTGGCAAGTAAGCGAAAGACCTTGTTCTTTTCAGTATTTATTAAACTTCCTGTGTTCTGCACCTTGTACCAGGTACAGCTTAAAAGGTAAATAGTTTACCAGATCTCAATTATACATAATAATGTAAAATATTAAAATTTGTAAAGAATGATAACGATAATGAAAAATATAACGATATTATTATATTAAATAAGGGCACGTGTAGGTAACGTCGATAGTTATATATGTGCAGCCGGCATCGGCGCCGCCTCTAGCTATAGGGTGCGTAGTCGCCGTAGTTATATTATAACACTTTAGGTAAGTAAATACTATACGTAATAGTATGTGTAAAATGTACAGATAATTCATATTTGAATGCGTGTAAAAAATCTTATTACATAGTACGAACCATAGAAATATACAAAAAGCTTTCGTTTGGTATAACATCGGGTCACAAGCTTCTTATCTATCGATCCACTGTCGGCTGACGCCCGACACTTTACCAATAATTAGTTATGAGCATGACATTCGCCAAACGTTATATTATATTATTTTGTTTCAGCCTTTTCGAACAGGAGAGTCGTAATTGAAATTTGTAATACAAAATAGTTACTAGGAGACTCGGTGAATAAACGTTACAATAGATACTGCGGCGCGGCGGCGCGGCGCGACGCGGCGCCCGCCCCGCCGCTCTACGATGAGAAGCACCATTCGTTCTAGCGTAGGGAAATGTACACGTTCCTCGATTCTAGTCTTAATAACATTACAATATTAAAGTTGCGGGCTTCGATCGCCGCTTACTCCCCGAATATTCATTAGGAACAACGATTTAAAAATACTATACGATCTCTTTAGGAAAACTTAAAAATATGAGCGCACTTTTGGCACTTAGCACTAATTAATTTATGATTCTGAGACTTGATAAAACATCAAATTAATTTATTTGTAACGACCTCAATGATGATTTCGATTGTAGCTCTGTGAAAGTTCTAGTAGTTATGTAGAGTTACTTAACTCTAGAAATATTGAAAGTGGCATCAATAAGAGCTATCATGTTTTTAAAGACGTTCTTTGGTAAAATTGAATGATGACATGTCAAAATTATGCACATGAATTAACTACTAGTAAGTATATCATAACATAACACGTAAGTCTCATGTGTTATTTTTTTAAGTTTAACGCGAGTTCAAAAGTTTTACAACTGGGCTCCAAATCAAAGTCTGAAAGAATCGCAAATATTAATACCACTTTTACAACGACACCAAAATATGCTAAAATGTCTGCACGTTGCATAGTAATATATTTAAGTAAAATAAAGTCGATGTCACGAAATTTCTATTTACAATAGAATTTACTTTTATGTAAAAAATTGAGCATTACTGTCTATAATCAAAGGCTGCTGATTATCTTAGGTCTAAAAATATTCAAATGCTTAGCATAATATAATACACATTTCCCAACCGGGACCTAAGTACTTAGTACTCATGAACATGTCGCTTCAATCTTAAGAATAAGTTTATAAACAACATATAACTATATTTACACCTTAACGTTCGAAACGTAATCTCATAGCCACTGGGGAAGACGAGAGGACGCGGTCGTCACGCGATCTGTTCTTAGTTTACACGAATACTTGAGGATCACAAGGTGCGGCGGGTGGGTCGCGGGCAGCGCGGGCTCAGGTGCACTCGATGATGAGCGGCTGGCTGGACTCGATGACGCTGGGGCGCGGCTCGCCGGCGGGCGCGTAGTGCTCGAGCTCGTGCTCGTGCTCGTGCTCGTGGTCGGCAGACAGCGCGCGGTACTGCGCGGGCGCGTGCGCGTGCGCCGCCAGATGCGGCGTGGTGGAGTGCGCCAGCAGCGCCTCGTGCACCAACGCGCGCGCCCCTCCGCCCAGCCCTCCCTGCGAGTGCACCTCGTAAGCCTCTAACCCCTCCCTCTCATGGCAGTCTTTGTCGACGGGACCTGCAATGAGCACGCGAAATTGAAATCGGCCGCGTTCAGCGAGAGCGCAAGTGAAAGTTACGGTTCACCCACGAAGAGAAAGTGCAGCGCGCCTGCAGTTGCTCTCGCGACTATGCTCGCGTTTACACACTTTTCAAATATGATGGAAATAATATTGCAAAATAAACTAAAAATGAAAGTGATGAAAAAGTTCAAGTGTAGTGCAATAAAGTGTGATACTCACATTCAGTGTTAGCAGCGTTTGTGATGGCCAGGACTTCTTCGATGTTGTTCGGCTTACAGCTAGTAGTTTTCCAGTGAGTACGAAGTCCAGAAGCGCTGATGTATTTCTTGTCGCACCCTTGGCACACGTACGGCCTATCGTTTGTGTGCAGACGCTTGTGAAGTTTTAAGTGTACAAATTGTGTAAATTTCTGCATACACAAATCACACGCGTAGGGCTTTTGACCTGAATGCAACCGCAAATGAGTCTTGAGATTTGATGTAGAAGAAAATCGTTTTTGGCAAATATCACATTGATGCGGTTTTTCTCCCGTGTGCACGAGGTGATGCTTCTGGAGATGGGCAAGTTGCGTGAACGATTTACTGCAAACATTGCATTTAAATGGCCGCTCTCCTGAATGGGTCCTTAGGTGGACTTTGAGATTTGATAGCTGACCAAATGTTTTGCAGCAGACATTGCATTCGTAGTGCATTTTACCATCTTTCTTTTTTAAAGGGTAAGGTAGACTTCTGTAGCCCCGCGATGACTGAGAGTTTGGGCTTAGTGGACCCATCATAAGACTGCAAGAGTCGTCAGGGCTCATGCTACCGTGCGATGGCACGAGTTGCGGACTCACGCTCGAATTCTGGATCAAGCTTAATTGTGAGCAGTTCTTGAGAGTAATAACACTCGTTGATGATGGATAGTGATGATTGTTGTGTCCGTTTTGAGACCTTTCATATTGGTGCGTTGAAGTTACTGTAGGTGAATACGTACTAGGAGGCGATCCTAGTTGTGTAATTATTGTAGAATTTGGTGGGGAATAAATATTGTAAGAGTAATTTGGATAGTGACTCTCATATCTCGTTTCTCTAATTTCTCTAATTTCTCTGATTTCCCGAATTTCTGTTGTATGTGGGATAGTGTGTGGTGGCGATGATGAGTAAACGGATACGGAGTTCGGGGTCGGCAGTTGCTGTGGCAGTGGCAATAAAGATGGCAGGGGAGTCAAATTCGAACTAGAATCAGGGCTGCATGCGTTGCCATATCTTTGACTTTTTTTGTAAGAATAAGCCATTTCTGTTGGCGAAGATGGCGGAGGTGTGGCGTTAGGCTGGCGGCGATTAGGATCGTTGTTATTTGTATCGATCCGGTTGCCAGTCAGAATCGTTTCCAAGATGCGTGTGTCCGGGGGAGGATATCTCATAAAAGCTGGCTGAGGGGATGGTGAAGTTGAACCGTCTTCGTAGTATGGTTTATTTAATGGAACTACTGTATTTTGAGATGATTCTAAAACAATAACGGTTGACGTCGCTGGGTCACGCCGTGGTGGGGATAAGTTCTGCGGAGACGCGTGTCCAACTTCTTCCGCTATCACTAGCTCTTTTTCACTTTCACAATCCATATCTTTGTGATTTTGGTATTGATATGCTCGTGGCATTTTGATTTTTACTTTCCTGTATTCATTGCGAAGCATGTCCTGATCCACCTTTTGTACGATTACAGTTTCTTTGGGTTCATTAGTTTTATTAGAGCAGTCCAATACATAATTTTCGATGTCAGAGTCACTGGAATCTTCAGGAGGTGTAAACTCGTCATGGTAGCCGTTGCTGTGGTATCCTTCATCAGATCGAACGGAGCCTTCGTTCGGAGTTAGTTGATGGTCGTAGTGAGGACCACAGTGAGAGAGGCTCGGTGACCGGTTTCCCAACTTATCTTGAAGGTGTTGAGCCATCGGGGAAGGACCTCGCATGTCCCTTAAATGATGATTTTGAGCAGGTGATCTGTTCGCGTGAATTCTTGGATTTTCCAATTGATGAATAACAACATGAGATGTGCTTTCTTTGTGTTGGTGAATAATTAAAGTCGGATTGTCTCTATGGTGCACTTTCACGGGTGATGGCGGTTGCATTAAGCCGCTAGGTGATAAAGGTGCGTGTTCACTTACAATAGGGTTGTCTATTTTAGTGTGAATGATGGTGGGCGAAACGTCGGGTCTGACATAAGTCCTTTCAATTTTTCCGAGGTTTCTTGGATCTTCCCGAGTCAGAAGGGGCGGGCTATCATGGAACGACTTATCGCTCAGCTCACGCTTTCTTCGTCTACTCGGAATTTCAGTCTCTAAAAGTTCTTTGGCATTAGTCAGCCCAAGAACATACTTCATGTGGTTGAAGGCAATTTCTGGATGAACAGGTGCTGGAGGCAATCCGTACGCTTTCTTGATGGTTTCCTCTTTACCTATAAATAAAAATGTTAGTTTTTTAGTTGATTTCTAGATTACCAGATTTAAAATGACAATAATGAATATAAGTTAAATACTTACAGATGGAGTATGTCGCTCGTTCAGGGTCAATGTCATACCCTAGCCTTGTGGCAAAGTCCTTGCAATACCACACCATTAATTCTTCATTTGGCATGATATCCCTGAAACGAGATATATTAGGTTAAATTTTAAACTCAGTGAAAGTGCATCGGACTCTCAAACCTTTGAGCTCGTAGTTTAGTGGTGTTTCAAGTGTTAGTGTTTACCTGATGGTATAGAAGTATATGTGTTCTTGGTGCTGGCAGGCGACGAGGTTCATCACTGACAGCGAGTAAGCCGAGGCCACGTAACGCATCCAGTTCGCCACACTCGTGTCTGATCCATCAAGGTAATAATAGTCACTATCCTTGAATATCTGTAAGTTAATAAACATCGTTTTGTAAATGTACGATAGTGGCAATTTTTAAATCAATGGTTAGAAACGGTTGTAGTTTAATAGACAGTAAGGTCACAAGTAAAGACGAATCACGCGTCGTGTCGAGCACGTGACACAGTTATTTGCAATGCGCGTGCAACTGATAGCGGAATGCTTGGATTAGTATGGAAGTGAAGTCAAGGCCAAAACGCCATGTCGTCCTATATATAATTGGACACGACGATAACGATGTGCTTTTGATCTAGTCGCACGGTTTATCCTTAAATCACAGACACTCATTTTATAGAATGTTTTACTTCGCTGAATTTTCATTTCATCGACATACGCGTGCAGAAGTTATAATTTTATGGTGATCAATGTTCTAACCTACGTAACTCATGCTTAAACACCCTAAAAACAAAAAGGTTTTAGCAGAAATGAGGTTTCAGGCCGAAATGATACATTGGACGAAATGAGTGTCAGTGGTTCAAGGGGCTCCCAGTCGCAACAAAACATGAATGGATGAGAATTGTCATTTGGACCACATAAAAGTAATTAGTGTAAACTTTACCTAAACATTTAGAATTTAACTTAACATTTTACAAACAATTTATATCATCCACCATGCCAATTAAAGTAAAACCATCACCAAGAATAAGAAATAAAAGCCCGATCTCACCTTTATATTTCCGTAAGTATGATGTCTGACAGTTTCTTGTACCTGGCCCAAAATAGAGACGAATTGGTTAGTTAAAGAAGAGTACTTAGTGCATATTTTACAAAAGCTTTCAATGTCCTTTTTGTTAGTTTAAAGTGCCTATTTGCTATAAAACAGCTCAGAAGTCTTTGCTATAGCATCGAGTGAAGATTGAACCGGTTTGTTTCAAAGGAGGTGGTAACCATGGATGTCTTAAGCAAAGTGGAAGATTGATTAGGTTGATGTATTCCAGGTGGTATTGCAATTTAGTACAACTTACCCTCCAGTAGTATCTCCACGAAACTTTGTCGTTTGGCTTGTTTGGTGTTCGGGTGCCTTCGAACGGTCCAAAGCGTGTACCGCGAGGTATAACCCCTATGCTCCATACGCCCTCAGTCTGGAATGCCAACAACAATTAGGAAATAGCAGTGGACTATAAATTTTATTTGAATGAAAAAGGTAAAAAAAATATGTGTTGTAATATTATGCCAAATGACAACTTAATCAAATTAAGATATAATATGTTATCCAAATATGCGCCAATGCTTAATGGTTGGGTTGTAAAATTAAGTCAAGAATATTTTGTCAAAATAGTAGCATCCTTACTTAGTAAGTAGTCGATGGTATTTACTACATACTTACCGGGGTGTTAGGAGTGGAAAGTACTGCCGACGGCCGCAGCGCCAGGCTTCTAGGCAGAGTCTTCTCGGCTCTGTTGGAGGAGCCGCGCTCGCATGGCACGTCGACGACTATGTACACAGTGAGTCGCTCGAACTCCTCTTCGCGCATGCGTGTGACGTCATAGGCGCCCGCGCTGGATACCGCCACGGCGGTGGCAGCCGCAGGGCTGCTGGTGCGACCCACCACCGTCGTGCTCGGCACCTCTTCACTCGTTGACTGTGGACAAAGCAGTTCTGTTAATTCTACTGGATCAGGTCTTAAATTGTTTTGTCCCCTTCGCAATATATCAATAAGCGCAGAAACGTCCCAAATGTTACCCCAACAGAGTATCTACGATATTTTACCCGCCGAAGTGTTCAATAAGCTCCAAAAATATGCAAACAACTTCCCAGCGAAATGCATTTTCCACTTCATACCCGCATGCATTCTGGAGCTTTACCGACCTAATTTGAATGTTATGTGTTCCTTACAAGGGCTTATTTTAGCTGGGGAGACGCGGCTGCTGCCGCTCGATAAAGGGGAGGCGTCACTACTGACCCAGTTTGGTGATAAGTGCGCACTTTCCACTGCGCACCAACACTTCCCCTCTGCCTATTTCCATTTTCGCAAATTCAAATTTTCGTATAGTTATATCCAAAATTCATAAAAAGGTTAACTAGCGATTAGCAAGACATAGAACGGCTTCAAGAAAAGTGTCACACTCAATAGGGGTCATAAGTCATGAACTACTTACCAGTCTCATTTTGTTCTTCTTAATGTTGACCTTAAATCAGCTTGTTCATATTTGTCTGCAAACTGTTGTACCTGAGAAAAAAACATAAGCGTCATTAATTTGAAATACAATCCTCAAATACCAAAAAATATTTTATCTACATGGCAACATATTAAATGGGTGCTGTATAAATTAGGTAAGTAGTTGTTTTAACTTATGATTGTCATTCGAAAAATATACTTTTAATATTAATGGACTAGTCACTGTGTAAGTACTTTTAGGTTATTTTTCAATGTATTCAAAAGTTGTGTTCGTTAGATTTGAATACTAATGTATTCAACGTAAATTTCTATAAATTCATAAATAAAAGAAACATTACAAACTCGGGTTAAAATAGGATTACTTGGAAGTGTTCGAACGGTGCCGTTTCCACGTGGGTGAGTGGTGAAGCAACCACAAGTTCAATAGTTGATTGCACAATCGCCGGAAGAGTGCGAGGCTGACGACACCTCTGGACTCTCGATGAGACCGAAAAATTCGTTTTTCGAAACCGGCCCATTTGATATTCAAGTTGCGCAAGCTTGTACTGTCAACGTTATGCATGTTCTTATACACTATGCATGATTGGTGCATATATTGCTTTGCTTATGCAGGAATCGACCATTGAGTCCCATTTATGTTTAGCGCTACATCAATCATGTTTTATTTGTTTGTGTTTTCGATAAATATTACAAAAGTATCTGTTATGAGATAAGTGATTTATTTTTGTATGTTTTCTTGTAAGTACTCGTGGGTTAGGTTAGGTTAGGTTAGTCTTCAAATTGCTTATAAAACCCACGCTTATAATAACTAGCAATACAACTACAACATGTATATATCATTACACACATATTACACTTGATGTTAAGTGACTTAGATAGGTAAACGTACATAAGTTGGTCCATAGCAATAAAAAGAAGCTGTAAGTTAGTTAAGTTTGTCGTTCGAGTCCGTGGGATTATAGTAGGTAACGTCATCAGTGAAATGATTATCACCGCATTTATTAGATATCATGCCAATGATTTCACGTGCCAAATCGCATTTATTATTGAACATTCAGAAGTTAATTATATCGATAGCTGGTGGCGTCATCGTGTTACCGCATCGTATCAGTTTCAAATGAAGGGAAAAGTTTAATTATTGTAATAGAAAACCGGAGGGTAGTAATCATTACAAGGGCAATTCAATGACTTTGCTAGAATTGTATAATGATGGCTTGTATTATTGGAGACACAAACCAGGTTTTTGCAAGGCTTCCTTAGCTAAATGGCAAATACAGAATGTTTAATATATTGCCATGTCCGTCTGTTTGTTTCTGTGTTGTGTGCGTACGCAAGACTGACATTTTACATTATCTAAATGTACAGTGAGTACATTTTGCGAACCACAAACTATTTTCCAATACAACCATGACTATTTTTTTTAGTGTGAGTACTTCATACATATTACTATAATGAAAATTTACACGTGTAACATAGGTTGTATACGTGTGGCGTTTTCTTGAAAACTCATCATAAATAAAATAGAGGTTACAAACTTGGCTTTTATGTTTCATTGGGATAATAAGTTCCATAACGGACTAAAATCGTGTTCCCACTCCATGTGATAGCTATTTTAAAACAGTTAGGTACATTATAAATAAAAATACTAGTTGTACTTTGCAAGTACATTCAAAGTACAGTAAACATTTTTTAAGGGAGATGCGTAAATTAATGAGTTATTAATCAGGCAAACTTAAACCTATAATTGCATACATTTAGTTTGTTCAATTGAAAATGGCACAGAACCCTAAATAAAAGCGCGCTTCACGTATTTTTTTTTCTACTCATTCAGCCTTTGAGTAAGGTAGTAGTTATTTATGACTGAGATCTCATAATGGTGTTTGTATTGCATAAGGGCGTGTTTACACCAGCGTCCTCGCGCACGTGACCGATTGCGCAATTATATGCGCTTGCGCAATGTCACACGTCGTGTGTGACGCGCACGCGGGCGTGCACCCCTCGCACCCCTCGCTTGGGTATCATTCATCTTTAATATGATTTTTAGTTAGTTAAGTACAATTAGTAATCACTTTAGGAAGTGTATATTAGCAATACGAGTAAACTAAGCATGATTTTATCTTCTTCAAAGTCCTAAAAAGTTAATTCAAGATCTTTTTAAGTTCTCAAGTGTCTATTTATTTATTTATTGGTAGGAAATCGAGCAGTTACAAATACAATATAATTATGAAACAAAAATAGGAAACACAAAACCAATTAAGTACCTACCTGAAAGATTTCACATGCATTTTTTGCGGGTGGTAGGACCTTGTGCAGGGTCCGTCCGGATCGCTACCACCGTCTTATCCATTAACCTACCGCCAAACAGCAGTGTTCGCATTGTTGTGTTCCGGTTTGGGGATAAGACAGCCGGTGAAATGACTAGCATAGAGGCATTCCATCTTAGCCTCAGGGTTGGCAACGCATTTGCAGTCTTAGGATTGCATTGCAGTCTTGTGATTGCGAATGTCTATGGGTCACAGTTTCCACTTATCATCAGGTGGTCTGTGTGCTCGTTTGTCTACTCGATGCCATAAAAAAAATAAAAATAAAAATGTAGTGACTGAGTAGCAAAAAAATTTAGTACAAATTATAATTAAAAATACTGCTACCACCAAACTACTCTACTACTGCTACTACTAAATACTGATACCAGCCAGAGGTAGATCGCCAAAAAGTTCTCACACAAACATTAAAATACATACATCACTAAGTTAAGCGTAGATTTTTGTGTACTGAACTGAACCATTTTTTTCTAGTATGTTATTTCAAATTTGATATTCTTTATGTTAAATGGTACGTTGATTAACATCTCATCGATGTTGACACCTATACCTACTAAATGATTAAGTAAGTATTCCCATTTAAATTAAATTTCATCAAAATACTTATTTCTTTGACGTATTGTATTAAAAACTTCATTGATCAACAATTACATTAAGTATGTTGACATTACGATCAATGTCAAGAATATTTTTAAAGGTCGAATAAGTTTATTATTCGATCGGGATTACTTTGCGATATTCTGTAGTGTAAGTAAACACTTACTATCGCTGTTTGTAATGGGATCAGAGTAATTAAAGTTAATATACGGTCATTTAACTAGCGCAGGACATTTCGGATCCAATTGCTTTCATCTGACCTAAATTGTATTTTTGATTAATACAACCATCAAAGACAAAAAATATATTAGGTAATATTATATTTTCGCCTGAAATGCAACGCCCGACGTGAGACCCATGACCCATCTACCACATTATCAAATTCATAGTGTACGAGCTACGCTATTCATATTGAAAATGCCTGTTCCTGTAGAGGCAATATATACACATTAACATTGGTATGAAAATTTTACACATTATAAAACGAGTTACGCAACGATCTGTGTATGTGTGAACGCATGCCGTAAACTCTGCGCCCGCGCAGCGCACTAGGAAGCCGCGCGCAACCTTGGCGATCGCACTTGAACTTGCCCTTACGCCGCGTCACCGATGCGCTCGCGTCGCATTCGCTGCGATTATATGATAATTAATAACTGCATTTAACTGCTACTAGACATACTTGTGATATATTATTTAATAAAATCTGTTAAAAAAACATTATATGACACTAATGGGTTTCACGATGGACTTCAATTCTCAAAACCATATTTGTATACTTTCATGTAAAATTATTTATATCTAAATTGGGAAATAATTTTCAGGAACTTAAAGTTCCTTAACACCGGGTTCTTCCAGTTGTGCAAATTGTCTATATATATTAATCACAGGATTATAGTAAATATTGAACGGGTTAATTTTCGTGTATTGGTAAATTTTACAGTTAATTATTTAACAGTAAAATTTTGAAGTTTATTAACTACTGTAATAAAACTAAAATGTGTTCCGAACGATACATTTGAATACTTCATTTAGGTGACTATTTATAAAATCGCGAATGTTATGCAAAATTTTCCGCAGTAAATTAGAAAACAAATACCACTGGATTTTATTGCGGCAGTGAAAATGCGACGCCAAACAGCGCAAGGTCATGGCAAATCGAAAACTCCGCTCTTAGAGGATTGTACAAATTCTCGTGTACCTATGTGTATTAAATATTGCATGCATTGGCTATGCCAGAGAGCGACGGGAACAGTTAACCTTGCCGTCTAATAATAATTTAATGTATAAGTGCACACATGTATCTTCAGTGCACTATGCAACGCTAGATAAAAGATTTCAAACGCGGAAATGTATGTGTATTATCAGGTATTGTGTAAGAGCTCGCGCATATGTGCAACGTTATCTGCCTTATACAATCAGATAAATGAAGTAAATTAATAGGTTCGTAATGGTAAATAACGATGTTATTTAGTACTAAAAATTATATATGTATTTTTTCTTTCAAGCATAATGTAGTTTGAGGTGGGATGGGATATCCATATTCATAATAAAAAATGTTTTAGCAATCTACTTATCATTAACACGAATCGGCTGAACTTGAATGACACAAAGAAAAGGCATACCCATTGTCGAGCGCTCAATACTAACACTGTGTTAGGTCTACAATGAAATCTGAATTGTTATCTGTACTGTGTCAATAAAAAGTTGTTGTTTTTAGAACTTCGAAATATTATGTATTACTGAAAAACATGTTTCCGGTCAAATTAAACAATTCAAAATCACTAACTGTAACTAACTTACCAAATCTTTGATTACCAAGATTTAATGCACTTTTTAATTAAACGTCGAAATCACCGACGCATTTAATGTGTTCGTTTATTACAAACCACTTTTTGTTTCAATTGCCAACAAACCACTGCACTCTTTAGTTCTCTTGACTAAAAACGGAAAACGAATAGTAGATTATAAACGTATTAAACTTACAATGTCATTTTCTTCAAATAGGCATTCGCGTTTCACACAAAATAATTTCGAATAGACAATATTGGGTTGAGTTTAGATTTGGGTAACTAAGATGTCGCGGTGTCGAGCGACTTGAGGTACTCGAGGAGTATGCGGAGCGCCAGCAGCGGGACCAGGGGCCGGAGCCGGCGCGCCGCTCGCATGGCGGCCGGCGGCTGGCGCGGGCGCGGGCGCGGGCTAGCGGAGCGGGCTCG